>JBAKBP010033807.1:0-21442 GCA_037953745.1 Lithodes maja | reverse complement strand
AATAGGCCTAGGGGGCCTAAAAATAGGTCAAATTAAAAAACAATTATACAGTTGAATCCGCAACGGCGAGACAAATCCAAATATGTAATAATATTGACAAGTCAAAATTCGATCAAAATCACCGATTTGCCCAAGGTTTTTTGAGATTTGTTTTTCGATTCTGGCCGACTAGCTGGGCGAAAATGAAATCTAAGACCATGTCTAGAAGCAGCTCGGCGAGAAAAATCGAATGGCACCAAGTAGAATTCCCTAGGACTTATAGTTTGGGTTACAAAGGACTTTTAATGTCCAAAAAACGGTCCCCTGGCCCCTCCAGGAAGGCCCTGTCAAAATCGAAATCCTAAACTAATGGTCCGATTTTAATTCTGTTTGTGCCATTCGATTCAGCTTGCCAAAGTGTACATATGGTATAAATTTAAACAAAATCCGTTCATAAATAACTCGTCTATGGAGTTTTTAAACTTTAAAATAGTCCTAGGGGGCCTAAAAATAGGTCAAAATTAATAAAAAAAATATACAGTTGAATCCGCAACGGCGAGACGAATCCAAATATGTAATAATATTGACAAGTCAAAATTCGACCAAAATCACCGATTTGCCTGGGCAAAAAAAAACCCCAAGTTTTTTTAAGTTTTTTTCTTCGATTCTGGGCGAATGGCTGGGCGAAAATGAAATCTAAGACCATGTCTAGAAGCAGCTCGGCGAGAAAAATCGAATGGCCCCAAGTAGAATTCCCTAGGACTTATAGTTTGGGCTACAGAGGACTTTTAATGTCCAAAAAACGGTCCCCTGGGCCCTTCAGGAAGGCTATGTCAAAATCGAAATCCTAAACTAATGGTCCGATTTTAATTATGTTTGCGCCATTCGATTCAGCTTGCCAAAGCGTACTTATGGTATAAATTTAAACAAAATCCGTTCATAAATAACTCGTCTATGGAGTGTCTAAACTTTAAAATAGGCCTAGGGGGCCTAAAAATAGGTCAAAATTTAAAAATAATTATACCGTTAAATCCGCAACGGCGAGACGAATCCAAATATGTAATAATATTGACAAGTCAAAATTTGACCAAAATCACCGATTTGCCAAGTTTTTTTTAGATTTGTTTTTCGATTCAGGGCGAATGGCTGGGCGAAAATGAAATCTAAGACCATGTCTACAAGCAGCTCGGCGAGAAAAATCGAATGGCACCAAGTAGAATTCCCTAGGACTTATAGTTTGGGCTACAGAGGACTGTTAAATGTCCAAAAAACGGTCCCCTGGGCCCTCCAGGAAGGCCCTGTCAAAATCGAAAACCTAAACTAATGGTCCGATTTTAATTTTGTTTGCGCCATTCGATTCAGCTTGCCAAAGTGTACTTATGGTATAAATTTAAACAAAATCCGTTCATAAATAACTCGTCTATGGAGTTTTTAAACTTTAAAATAGGCCTAGGGGGGCCTAAAAATAGGTCAAAATTAAAAAATAATTATACCGTTGAATCCGCAACGGCGAGACGAATCCAAATATGTAATAATATTGACAAGTCAAAATTCGACCAAAATCACCGATTTGCCTGGGTTAAACCCAAGGTTTTTTGAGATTTTTTTTTCGATTCTGGCCGAAAATGAAATCTAAGACCATGTCTAGAAGCAGCTCGGCGAGAAAAATCGAATGGCCCCAAGTAGAATTTCCTAAGACTTATAATTTGGGCTACAGAGGACTTTTAAAGTCCAAAAAACAGTCCCCTGGGCCCTCCAGGAAGGCCCTGTCAAAATCGAAATCCTAAACTAATGGTCCGATTTTTAATTCTGTTTGCGCCATTCGATTCAGCTTGCCAAAGTGTACTTATGGTATAAATTTAAACAAAATCCGTTCATAAATAACTCGTCTATGGAGTTTCTAAACTTTAAAATAGGCCTAGGGGGCCTAAAAATAGGTCAAAATTAAAAAAATATATATACCGTTGAATCCGCAACGGCGAGACGAATCCAAATATGTAATAATATTGACAAGTCAAAATTCGACCAAAATCACCGATTTGCCCAAGGTTTTTTGAGATTTGTTTTTCGATTCTGGCCGACTAGCTGGGCGAAAATGAAATCTAAGACCATGTCTACAAGCAGCTCGGCGAGAAAAATCGAATGGCACTAAGTAGAATTCCCTAAGACTTATAGTTTGGGCTACAGAGGACTTTTAAAGTCCAAAAAACAGTCCCCTGGGCCCTCCAGGAAGGCCCTGTCAAAATCGAAATCCTAAACTAATGGTCTGATTTTAATTCTGTTTGGGCCATTCGATTCAGCTTGCCAAAGTGTACTTATGGTATAAATTTAAACAAAATCCGTTCATAAATAACTCGTCTATGGAGTTTTTAAACTTTAAAATAGGCCTAGGGGGCCTAAAAATAGGTCAAAATAAAAAAAAAATAGTTGAATCCGCAACGGCGAGACGAATCCAATTATATAATAATATTGACAAGTCAAAATTCGACCAAAATCACCGATTTGCCTGGGTTAATTAAACCCAAGGTTTTTTGAGATTTTTTTTTTCGATTCTGGGAGAAAATGAAATCTAAGACCATGTCTAGAAACAGCTCGGCGAGAAAAATCGAATGGCACCAAGTAGAATTCCCTAGCACTTATAGTTTGGGCTACAGAGGACTGTTTATGTCCAAAAATCGGTCCCCTGTGCCCTCCAGGAAGGCCGTCAAAATCGAAATCCTAAACTAATGGTCCGATTTTAATTTTGTTTGCGCCATTCGATTCAGCTTGCCAAAGTGTACTTATGGTATAAATTTAAACAAAATCCGTTCATAAATAACTCGTCTATGGAGTTTTTAAACTTTAAAATAGGCCTAGGGGGGCCTAAAAATAGGTCAAAATTAAAAAAATAATTATACCGTTGAATCCGCAACGGCGAGACGAATCCAAATATGTAATAATATTGACAAGTCAAAATTCGACCAAAATCACCGATTTGCCTGGGTTAAACCCAAGGTTTTTTGAGATTTTTCTTTCGATTCTGGGCGAAAATGAAATCTAAGACCATGTCTAGAAGCAGCTCGGCGAGAAAAATCGAATGGCCCCAAGTAGAATTCCCTAAGACTTATAGTTTGGGCTACAGAGGACTTTTAAAGTCCAAAAAACAGTCCCCCTGGGCCCTCCAGGAAGGCCCTGTCAAAATCGAAATCCTAAACTAATGGTCTGATTTTAATTCTGTTTGGGCCATTCGATTCAGCTTGTCAAAGTGTACTTATGGTATAAATTTAAACAAAATCCGTTCATAAATAACTCGTCTATGGAGTTTTTAAACTTTAAAAGAGGCCTAGGGGCCTAAAAATAGGTCAAAATTTTAAAAAAAAAAAATTGAATCCGCAACGGCGAGACGAATCCAAATATGTAATAATATTGACAAGTCAAAATTCGACCAAAATTACCGATTTGCCTGGGCAAAAGAAAAACCCAAGTTTTTTTTAGATTTTTTTTCTTCGATTCTGGGCGAATGGCTGGGCGAAAATGAAATCTAAGACCATATCTAGAAGCAGCTCGGCGAGAAAAATCGAATGGCCCCAAGTAGAATTCCCTAGGACTTATAGTTTGGGCTACAGAGGACTTTTAATGTCCAAAAAAACGGTCCCCTGGCCCCTCCAGGAAGGCCCTGTCAAAATTGAAATCCTAAAGTAATGGTCCGATTTTAATTATGTTTGCGCCATTCGATTCAGCTTGCCAAAGTGTACTTATGGTATAAATTTAAACAAAATCCGTTCATAAATAACTCGTCTTGGAGTTTTTAAACTTTAAAATAGGCCTAGGGGGCCTAAAAATAGGTCAAAATTAAAAAAAAAATACAGTTGAATCCGCAACGGCGAGACGAATCCAAATATGTAATAATATTGACAAGTCAAAATTCGACCAAAATTACCGATTTGCCTGGGGAAAAAACCCAAGTTTTTTTTAGATTTTTTTCTTCGATTCTGGGCGAAAGGCTGGGCGAAAATGAAATATAAGACCATGTCTAGAAGCAGCTCGGCGAGAAAAATCGAATGGCCCCAAGTAGAATTCCCTAGGACTTATAGTTTGGGCTACAGAGGTCTTTTAATGTCCAAAAAACGGTCCCCTGGCCCCTCCAGGAAGGCCCTGTCAAAATCGAAATCCTAAACTAATGGTCTGATTTTAATTCTGTTTGGGCCATTCGATTCAGCTTGCCAAAGTGTACTTATGGTATAAATTTAAACAAAATCCGTTCATAAATAACTCGTCTATGGAGTTTTTAAACTTTAAAATAGGCCTAGGGGGGCCTAAAAATAGGTCAAAATTAAAACATAATTATACCGTTGAATCCGCAACGGCGAGACGAATCCAAATATGTAATAATATTGACAAGTCAAAATTCGACCAAAATCACCGATTTGCCTGGGTTAAACCCAAGGTTTTTTGAGATTTTGTTTTCGATTCTGGCCGAAAATGAAATCTAAGACCATGTCTAGAAGCAGCTCGGCGAGAAAAATCGAATGGCCCCAAGTAGAATTCCCTAAGACTTATAGTTTGGGCTACAGAGGACTTTTAAAGTCCAAAAAACAGTCCCCTGGGCCCTCCAGGAAGGCCCTGTGAAAAACGAAATCCTAAACTAATGGTCCGATTTTAATTCTGTTTGCGCCATTCGATTCAGCTTGCCAAAGTGTACTTATGGTATAAATTTAAACAAAATCCGTTCATAAATAACTCGTCTATGGAGTTTCTAAACTTTAAAATAGGCCTAGGGGGCCTAAAAATAGGTCAAAATTTTAAAATAATTATACCGTTGAATCCGCAACGGCGAGACGAATCCAAATATGTAATAATATTGAAAAGTCAAAATTTTACCAAAATCACCGATTTGCCCAAACCCAATTTTTTTTTAGATTGGTTTTTCGATTCTGGGCGAATGGCTGGGCGAAAATGAAATCTAAGACCATGTCTACAAGCAGCTCGGCGAGAAAAATCGAATGGCACCAAGTAGAATTCCCTAGGACTTATAGTTTGGGCTACAGAGGACTGTTAAATGTCCAAAAAACGGTCCCCTGGGCCCTCCAGGAAAGCCCTGTCAAAATCGAAATCCTAAACTAATGGTCCGATTTTAATTTTGTTTGTGCCATTCGATTCAGCTTGCCAAAGTGTACTTATGGTATAAATTTAAACAAAATCCGTTCATAAATAACTCGTCTATGGAGTTTTTAAACTTTAAAATAGGCCTAGGGGGGCCTATAAATAGGTCAAAATTAAAAAATAATTATACCGTTGAATCCGCAACGGCGACACGAATCCAAATATGTAATAATATTGACAAGTCAAAATTCGACCAAAATCACCGATTTGCCTGGGTTTAAACCCAAGGTTTTTTGAGATTTTGTTTTCGATTCTGGCCGAAAATGAAATCTAAGACCATGTCTAGAAGCAGCTCGGCGAGAAAAATCGAATGGCCCCCAGTAGAATTCCCTAAGACTTATAGTTTGGGCTACAGAGGACTTTTAAAGTCCAAAAAACAGTCCCCTGGGCCCTCCAGGAAGGCCCTGTCAAAATCGAAATCCTAAACTAATGGTCCGATTTTAATTATGTTTGCGCCATTCGATTCAGCTTGCCAAAGTGTACTTATGGTATAAATTTAAACAAAATCCGTTCATAAATAACTCGTCTATGGAGTTTTTAAACTTTAAAAATAGGTCAAAATTTAAAAAAAATATACCGTTGAATCCGCAACGGCGAGACGAATCCAAATATGTAATAATATTGACAAGTCAAAATTCGACCAAAATCACCGATTTGCCTGGGCAAGTTTTTTTGAGAAAAATATTTTCGATTCTGGGCGAATGGCTGGGCGAAAATGAAATCTAAGACCATGTCTAGAAGCAGCTCGGCGAGAAAAATCGAATGGCACCAAGTAGAATTCCCTAGGACTTATAGTTTGGGCTACAGAGGACTTTTAAAGTCCAAAAAACGGTCCCCTGGGCCCTCCAGGAAGGCCCTGTCAAAATCGAAATCCTAAACTAATGGTCTGATTTTAATTCTGTTTGGGCCATTCGATTCAGCTTGCCAAAGTGTACTTATGGTATAAATTTAAACAAAATCCGTTCATAAATAACTCGTCTATGGAGTTTTTAAACTTTAAAATAGGCCTAGGGGGCCTAAAAATAGGTCAAAATTTAAAAACAATTATACCGTTGAATCCGCAACGGCGAGACAAATCCAAATATGTAATAATATTGACAAGTCAAATTTCGACCAAAATCACCGATTTGCCCAAGGTTTTTTGAAATTTGTTTTTCGATTCTGGCCGACTAGCTGGGCGAAAATGAAATCTAAGACCATGTCTAGAAGCAGCTCGGCGAGAAAAATCGAATGGCACCAAGTAGAATTCCCTAGGACTTTTAATGTCCAAAAAACGGTCCCCTGGCCCCTCCAGGAAGGCCCTGTCAAAATCGAAATCCTAAACTAATGGTATGATTTTAATTATGTTTGCGCCATTCGATTCAGCTTGCCAAAGTGTACATATGGTATAAATGTAAACAAAATCCGTTCATAAATAACTCGTCTATGGAGTTTTTAAACTTTAAAATAGGCCTACGGGGCCTAAAAATAGGTCAAAATTAATAAAAAATATATACAGTTCAATCCGCAACGGCGAGACGAATCCAAATATGTAATAATATTGACAAGTCAAAATTCGACCAAAATCACCGATTTGCCTGGGCAAAGGTTTTTTGAGATTTTTTTTTTCGATTCTGGGCGAATGGCTGGGCGAAAATGAAATCTAAGACCATGTCTAGAAGCAGCTCGGCGAGAAAAATCGAATGGCCCCAAGTAGAATTCCCTAGGACTTATAGTTTGGGCTACAGAGGACTTTTAATATCCAAAAAACGGTCCCCTGCGCCCTCCAGGAAGGCCCTGTCAAAATAGAAATCCTAAACTAATGGTCCGATTTTAATTTTGTGTGCGCCATTCGATTCAGCTTGCCAAAGTGTACTTATGGTATAAATTTAACCAAAATCCGTTCATAAATAACTCGTCTATGGAGTTTTTAAACTTTAAAATAGGCCTAGGGGCCTAAAAATAGGTCAAAATTTAAAAACAAATTACCGTTGAATCCGTAACGGCGAGACGAATCCAAATATGTAATAATATTGACAAGTCAAAATTCGACCAAAATCACCGATTTGCCTGGGCAAGTTTTTTTGAGAAAAATATTTTCGATTCTGGGCGAATGGCTGGGCGAAAATGAAATCTAAGACCATGTCTAGAAGCAGCTCGGCGAGAAAAATCGAATGGCCCCAAGTAGAATTCCCTAGGACTTATAGTTTGGGCTACAGAGGACTTTTAATGTCCCAAAAACGGTCCCCTGGCCCCTCCAGGAAGGCCCTGTCAAAATCGAAATCCTAAACTAATGGTCCGATTTTAATTCTGTTTGAGCCATTCGATTCAGCTTGCCAAAGTGTACATATGGTATAAATTTAAACAAAATCCGTTCATAAATAACTCGTCTATGGAGTTTTTAAACTTTAAAATAGGCCAAGGGGGCCTAAAAATAGGTCAAAATTAATAAAAAATATATACAGTTGAATCCGCAACGGCGAGACGAATCCAAATATGTAATAATATTGACAAGTCAAAATTCAACCAAAATCACCGATTTGCCTGGGCAAAAAAAACCCAAGTTTTTTTTAATTTTTTGTCTTCGATTCTGGGCGAATGGCTGGGCGAAAATGAAATCTAAGACCATGTCTAAAAGCAGCTCGGCGAGAAAAATCGAATGGCCCCAAGTAGAATTCCCTAGGACTTATAGTTTGGGCTACAGAGGACTTTTAATGTCCTCATTGCCCCAAGTTTTTTTTAAGATTTGTTTTTCGATTCTGGGCGAATGGCTGGGCGAAAATGAAATCTAAGACCATGTCTACAAGCAGCTCGGCGAGAAAAATCGAATGGCACCAAGTAGAATTCCCTAGGACTTATAGTTTGGGCTACAGAGGACTTTTAATGTCCCAAAAACGGTCCCCTGGCCCCTCCAGGAAGGCCCTGTCAAAATCGAAATCCTAAACTAATGCTCCGATTTTAATTTTGTTTGCGCCATTCGATTCAGCTTGCCAAAGTGTACTTATGGTATAAATTTAAACAAAATCCGTTCATAAATAACTCGTCTATGGAGTTTTTAAACTTTAAAATAGGCCTAGGGGGCCTAAAAATAGGTCAAAATTAAAAAACAATTATACCGTTGAATCCGCAACGGCGAGACGAATCCAAATATGTAATAATATTGACAAGTCAAAATTCGACCAAAATCACCGATTTGCCTGGGCCTAACCCTTCTTTAGCGGGCCCTCTGTGGCCGTTTTGGGCCTTTTCAGGCCATTCTGACTGCTATATCAACCATCAGTATGAAAGGAACTGTATTGTGCCGAAAACTAGGTGGAAATCGCTACACATTGACGTAACATACAGCTACGTAGCACTCGTGGAGCACTGACAGTGTTACCTCGAAGATGGAAGTTTAGCAGATTTTGCTACCTTGCTCACTTTTAGCGAACTATTGGTTACACTGTGATCCTCTCGCGCGGTGGGGGAACTGGAGTTAGTGTGGGCCGGGAGGCCACAGATATCGGACGTATGGATCATTACTATCCCACTCATTTTCACTCGATTTACACCATTTTTTCACTCGTTTTTTGCCTGTTTTTTCAACTCGACTTATGTGGTGAGCCGCTCTTTAAGTGCTAAACCCAAGTTTTTTTGAGATTTTTGTTTCGATTCTGGGCGAATGGCTGGGCGAAAATGAGAAACAAATTGCGTATAATTAGTATGGATGAATTGAACGAATACGCCAAGCTAAGTAACTCTGCTCCTATTATAAAATCCTTAAAAATAAGGGCTATAATGGTCTCTAATATATTAAAAGGTAATTTTGTTTTTCAGTGGATTGTCCGACAATAATAATAATAATAATAATAATAATAATAATAAGCATGTTACTTATTTCTCAAAAGCGCCAATTCTTCTTCCGAAAAATATACAAATACAGTATATCTCGAAGGGGCGTCTTGGGAGTGTTATTATTTTTAAAGCTTGAATAATTTATGGTCTAGGGAGCAAACTATTCCCCCCCACCCCACCTTTTGATTTTTAGAGTGACTTCCTAAGCTGAGTAATAGTCTTTAGGTGGTCAAAGAAATACGGCAAAACTAGGCATCATCTTGATTGACAGGGTTAATTATCGACCTCAGGACAAAGAAAGTTGAAGGGGATATTATATTGTAAGACTTGCAAAATGAACAAACCAAAACAGGGACAACACAATATAAAGACAAAAGAACTTACCAAAATCACAATAACACGAGACTACTGTATTGTCAACTTCTCATCTGCAACTTCATTCTACTAAAATTTTAAATACTGGTAATTTTTCATTGGTATTGGACTAAAGGTAGATTATTACAGATGAAAACATTCATAGGATAGTATACAGGTATTTCAGAAGCAGCTAGATCAAAGTTGCAAAAAAAAAGAGGGACAAATTAATAACGTGTTTGATATTGGCTTTAGCAAATGAGATCCAGAGGTCTTTTATCAACCTTTTATTTATATTATTTGTAAAAATATGGGATAGAATAATAAAACAGTATTCTGTAGATGGCTACTCAATAAATCTATTAATACTAATACTGAACTACAGTATTCTTATAAAATGTATATTGCATATTTTGATAGAAAACACATTTTTATACTATAGACTTAATATACTACCAGTATATACAGTAAGAAAAGACATTCATATTTACTAAAATATACAATCTGTAAATTGAATTGTACTACTGACAATCCTTTACTATGAAAATATAACCCAAGGGTAGTTTTCTAATGTGTTGTCTACAATTAGATCTGGTTAAATATTTCTACTTAGTATCATATTGAAACAAAAACTGGTGACTACAGTACTGTATTTCCATTTGATATAGGCCAGGCCTATTCGGACTCAGTTATCTGGGTAAACTAATTGATTACTACTATTACTACTCCATTTTGATGCCTTACCCAATGTGATAAACTTTTGATTAAGAGACAATGATCTAGCCCCTTTCCCATTTCAACCTTCTATATTCCCTTTAACAATCTCACTTATCAAACATTCACGTCATAATTCTCTGGGACCACAGTGCATCTAGGATGGATATAGTTTTGCAGAAACTTGAGAAAGAAAAAGGTGAAAATATATGACACATACTTACCAGCCAAGCATACATTCTTTGAAGCACACCAACATTAGAAGATTACAATCATTAGGCCCTTTTATGACAGTAAATGAGAGTAGAGCATTTGAGTCTTAGTATTGGAGGCTTTGTTAGAGAGGCAAGTGGTGGGCTGGATCTATCAGAGTGAGGGTTGGTGTCCTCTACTTCCCACAGCCGGTTCTGACTGTACCTTTATCATCATTCTTATTTATAACTTTTTTTTTTAGAGTGGTGAAGGCAGAAGGGCCATAATGGTGTGCGCCATGGTTCCCTAGTGTCTTACTCTCACAGCCCACTGGCACAAGTTGGCCTTTCTCTCTAGTGTAGGGATGCGGCGACCCCACCGCCCGCCACTTTGGTGGTGCAATCAGCTTCTGGAGCAGTGGACCACTGGTTCCTATCTTCAGAAAATTCCTATGCTTCCAGCCAGGGCCCCACTGGGGTAAATAAAATAGCAAAAAGTGGTGGAACTGCCATCCGGGTGAGGGACTGCTCTGGGTCTGCTCCTTTAGTGTTCATGGTCATAATCCACTTAGTGGAAATGGCACTGTGGAGTTTGTCAGTCGGGGCATGTCTGGGAGCCTGGAGGCAGTTTCTGCCATGGCCATCCCTTTTGGGGCGCTTCCTCTGGAAGCGTGGCGTCAGATTTGATGATGATGATGATGTCAAGGACGGCCTGCTATGGAAGCTGCTGTATACAGATAATTCAGGGCTGATAAAAAATAGTACCACTGATGCTAAGGTAAGTTCAAAAGGTGTCGGCACTGAATGGTGGACAAGTAGTTAAAAGTGAATATACGTAAAACATAAGTACTGTATTGATTACTTTCATAGCATGTGGCACTGTTGAATGGAGTAATACCCCAAATCTATTTGTAAGTAAAGGGGGCGGTGTAACTTGATTCAAAGCTGATTATGCCATTGTTGGGTTCATAAAAGGTATTGGGGTGAGCAGGCCCTCCCTGTGTGAGCAAATGTTTTAGTGTACTACTTGTAAGGGTTACCAGGTGACGCAGGACCATCTTGAAAGTATCAACTTTGTAGTGTACAGAATCACTAAAAAGTGATAGTAAATTCTGTTATCTGAGTGATACAGTTGCTCTGTACACAGTGGTGTGGAAGAGTGCTCAGTTGGAAGGGTTATAAGTGGATGGTACAAATACCGAGATATGGTCCCCTACCACGAAAAGGCTACCGGTAAATTACTAATTATGGGAGGTTCTATGTCACATGTGTTCGGAATGTGATAGAGTACGCTTGTCAAACTTGGTCAGTAAAGGTAGAATCTATATATACAATATATTTGGAATTCCTCCATTTATATATGATTTTGGTTTGGGTGATATGAATCCAACACTCCCAGTCTACACCAAACTATATTTATTCTATATTATGAGCAGTCACCTGCAAGAATATATTTACAGTACAGTACAGTAATCAGAAGAGCAATGATATTGGCTCATCCATAAAGGTTGAAATATGTAATGGGTTTCACCAGTTACTAATGCTTCTCTTCTTTCTATCACGATGGAGTATGTGGCACACAATGTTCTACTGATTCACTAACATTTACCCCTACAGTGTGGTGACAAGTTTTATTATTAAAACTTTTTATAAAATTTTCTTCTCAACTTAGGAAGGATCTCTTCTAGTTCATTAGTATGAAAAGGTATTTCCTCTAACCCTTTCAATTCAATAATAAAAATAATAATAAAAATAATAGTCTGGTCGTATATATATATTCTAACTACCACCAGATGATAGTTTTTCAGTTTGAGAAAGGACTCACAGATTACATTACACCAGTGTACACGAGGACCTGACTAGCTCGATTAGATACCGTACAATATAGAGGCTTTACTGCATAGTGGTTAGCCAGTGAGTAATAAGAATCAGTTAACCTAGTGACGGCGTCTCTTCCATGGATTGACCTCCCAATCTACCAAGATTGGAAGTCAAAGCGTCACATTTTTCCTTTGCCCCTTAACTTTCTCTTCATAATTGCTGAGGGGCACAGGGCCCTGGGTGGGGCTTTGGTTTCCCAGGCGTTTCTGCACCCTCCTCAGCTCCCCGCCATGGAGTTGCTTCGGTCACCCAGGCTTTATTGTGGTCGGCAGGGAGGGTTCTGTGGGGGCGCTCAGTTATGGCCTTGGCCTTGCTCGGGGCCTTGGGGCTGTTCGGCCAGGCAGCTTGGGGAACAACAACAACAACCTGAGTGAGGGTGGGTAGCAAAGACTTCGGAAGAAATGCTAAAGCAGAAATAACCAACACAGATGAAAAACAGAAGCAGACATAACCAACAGAGAAGAAAAGCAGAAGCAGACAGAGCCAAAAACAGAATAAAAAGCAGCAGCAAACATAATCAAAACATTAGAAAAGCAGCAGCAGACATAGCCAAAACAGAAGAAAATATAATGTAAAACTTGCAAAATAAACAAACCGTAACTGGAACGACACAGTATAAAGACAAAAGAACTTATTAAAATCGCTATGTGGAAACAACGCTTTAGCAAAATAAAACATTTAAATAAAAGAACACAATCCACCACATAGGATGTACATCACTACATGAGCAAGTTAATCTGTTTCCCAAGCAAACTAATCGCACATATAACAACGCACTATCGTCACGTTCAAGGAATTAGACAACAGACAAGAGACATATCCAAATAAAAATAAAAGCAGATGCAGACATAGCCAAGAGAAAAGAAAAGCAGATGCAGGCATAGTCAAAACAGAACATTTAGTCATTAATAATCAGAGGCAAAAATATCAGAACATGCAACATGGTGAGTAACAATCTGTTGGCTTTAGTGTGGATTCAACATAAACACATTGATTAAGAAGAAAAAAAAAAAAAAAAAAAAAAAAAAAAAAAAAAAAAAAAACAGCCAGTAAGATATCTGTTGGTATCAGTGAGAGTTCATAGCAAAGGCAAATACGAAATAATGAGTATGAATCCAGACACACATAATGAACACAGAACTTAGAATTGGTACCAATCTGTTGGTAGCATGCATAGCAAACACAAAGAAGAGATAGTCAGTAGGAACTAATTGGCCTTAGTGTGGATGAGTAGCAGACATCAGAGCAAATTAGGAAATTGTGGGTAGGAATCTGTTTGGTGGATAGGAATCTGCCTTGAGAGTAGGAATCCGTTTGCTGGGTAAGCATCCACATGGAGAGTATGAATCCATTTGGCGGGTAAGAATCCGATTCGAGAGTATGAATCCGTTTGGTGGGTAAGAATCCGCTTCTAGGAATCCATCTGGTGGGTAGGAATCCGTTGTAGTCAGTGTGGATGTGTAGCGAAGATGGCAGTGGTCTTCTTGTTGTCTGGATGTCAGGCGGCACTGCGTCTCCTCACCAGGTATTTCCCATGGGCCAGCTGGGCTAACGTGATCTTCAGGCGGATGTTGTCGGGCACCTTCCGCACCATAATCTGACGAGGTACATTCACATTTCACCAACTAACTTCAGGAATTTGAGTATTTTCTTATTGTAAGCCATGCAACTGTAACTACAGTACTAGCTATATTAATACAAGAGTTCAACCACAAATCCTGAATCCTAGTGACCAAAGAGTTCCCGGTTTCAACATTTTGGTGGTACAGTATATTTGATAAAATCACCTAAAAATCAACTAAAAATTTATTTTCTTATTGTAAGCCATGCAACTGTAACTACAGTACTAGCTATATTAATACAAGAGTTCAACCACAAATCCCGAATCCTAGTGACCAGAGTTCCCGGTTTCAACATTTTGATGGTATATTTGATAAAATCACCTAAAAAACAACTAAAATATACCGTTCAGTACTTTGCGGCTTATCTATTGCCAGACACACTAATCCTACCGGAATATATTATCATATGGCCTTGAAAGGCAAGCCTTTAACAATAAGCAAATAAAGTTGACTAATGTAATGATCAATATAGAATTAGAGTGCAAAAGTTGTGCTTAATAACCCACAGATGCACTGAAGCTACAATATATCACTCAACCTTTGACTCAATTCAGTACTGCATCTGCATTATCAGGTCATTTCAAGATCATCTATTATTTTTGTGCACATGGCAGAAAACAGTTTCATTAAATGAGAGGCAATATAGTTTTTTGTTTTTTTGTAATAGTAGTCCAGACCACTGAGCTCCATAAAAGAACTCTCATAGGGCTGGCCCGAAGGATTCGATCAAGATATGTAACTAAACGAGTCAAGATTTTTTTTTTTTTTTTTTTTTTTTAAAGAGACAATGAACAGAGGAAGGAAAAACACAGATAAAACAAAAAGGTCCATGTGCCTAAAGGCATCCTCCATTCATAAAATGTTTGTAACAACTGGATTTAAACATTTGTAGATTGTAAGTTTGTGGAAAGCAATTCGAGGGAAGTGAATTCCAAAGAGTAGTAGCTCTGGGGATAAATGAATTCTGATAAGCAGAAGTTCTGCATTGTGGAGGAGAAAGTGTAAATTCATGGGCGCTCTCAGCTGCCCTAGTTCTACGCGGAAAGATGTGGAGAGGCGGCACAATTGAAGCAAGTTCCTCGGAACAATTGCTGTGAAAATATCTGTAGAATAATGCAAGGGATGCAACGTTTCTTCGTATGGATAATGTAGGAAGGTCCTGTGTGATTGCAGGGTTATTGATTAATCTAATAGCTTTTTTTGAATTTTGTCCAACTGCCTCAATGCAACCACTCCACTTCCACCCCACAGAGGTGAACAGTAATCCATCTGAGAACGCACATGACTTTTATATATTACGGCCAACTGCTCGTCAGTGAAGAATTCTCGAACTCTGTACAGGAGTCCCAGTTTATTAGAGGCATTCTTAGCAATGCTTCTAACATAATGTGTCCAGCTCAAGTTAGTAGTTAATGTTACACCGAGAATGTCAATACTAGGGGAAGTGGGAATATTTACATCATTAAAAAATATATGGGAGTCAGTGAGATTCTGTCGGTTAGAAAATTGAATGTACTGTACTTGGTTTTCTGTGCATTAAAGGAAACTAGATTCTTTTGTCCCCATTCATTAATTCTAGAAAGGTCCTGGTTCAGAGAAATTGCAGTGTTTATTTTTGAATTTATAAGATCGGGTTGGGTGAAAGAATTGGTAAATGTGAAGGAACTGTGGAGTGTTGAGTCATCTGCGTAGGAATGTATTGGATTATGAGTGGTAGATATGAGATCATTGATATGAATGAGGAATAGAGTTGGGGCCAAAACTGATCCCTGGGGTACACTAGCATTTATTGAGTGAAATTGAGAATAAAGGCCATCTACCATTACACATATTTTTCTGTTTTGAAGATAAGAAGAAATTAGTGGAACTAATGATGCAAGGCCGTAGTGTGACATCTTCGACAATAAGGATTGATGCCAGACTCTATCAAATGCCTATATCAAAAGATAGACCGGGAATGGCAGTAGGGGAACAAATCGAGGAAGGTGAAGACACGCAGACATTTCTTGCCATTTCACCAGTTCAGCCGGACCACATGAGCTCCACATCAGAGCTCTCATAGGGCAGGGCCGAAGGATGAGGCAAGAACTGCTACACCGCAACACCAACCAAGAAGTGATCAGGGCGAAGAATGAAAGATCAGGTCGAAGGTAGAAAAAATCATATCGAGAAGCAAAAAATGCATTACCAATGGAATCAAGTCAGTCCGGCCACATCAGCAACCGAAGAGACAAATCAGGTCAGGTGTCTGCTACCTAGCCAGGCCAGAGAGACATGAGATATAGGCTGCCCGAGGACAGCCAAATGGGACAGAATTAGAATAGAAGGGGAAAAACATAGAATGAGGAATGAAAAACTACTCAAAATTAGTCAAGCTGAGGACGAAAGCTCAAGGGGAGATAGGAATGGTAAGGACCACAACCATCCCCCATCAAGCTCCAGTCGCCGGCCCCGAAGCCCCCCCAACCGCGTCAAGGAGAGTAGTAACAGGGGGGGAGGCAATATAGTTCACTGGAATATTTGCAATTTCATAAAGTATATAACTGAAGCTGAAAAAGCATTGATTTTCCCACTCCAAGGTCAATGGCCTCTTGTACGGAGGTACTGTACCTCCTCTCCTTCCCATTTAAATAATTAAAAATGTGTGGAGTGAAGGGAAGGAGGGCGAAGCGAGTCCTCCAAATTAGTTGACAGAATTGAACCAACAAAAAAATATGCGGTGATACAGAAATTATTCAGGTAGTGTATTTTTCTATTTTTTTCTTTAAATTTAATCATAAACTCTTGGCATGAAAAATCGATGGTCATTATGATTTTACGGGTGCCGGTTTCGTAGTCGAGTACCTGTATAGGCTAAATCTCTCAATTGAGGATACCTGGTAGTGGTAATTTAACATATACAGTACTGTACATACACTAAATAACAAACTTAAATTTATTTACAATTACCTTGCTTTACAGCTTTCTGACATTTCTCCACATGTATGCAACACCATCCGTTATGATAAACTTTATTTTTATTAATCTCACCACAACACCCCCAATGAAATGAGTTAAAGTATATATGATCCACTGGGATTCGAACCCGGGTTATCACACACAGATTTTTGCCACCTTAACCATTACACCACCAGGACGGTTAAAGGTTTATGCACACGCCTAAGACTTATTATCCATTCTCGAATACTGGATATTAATCTAATCATGTTCATATTCCCAACCGCGCTATGGTAGCCGACTGTTTAAGTGAGAGGAAAGAATATTCATGGGGCACAGATCATATAGACCGGCCTCGCGACGAAATATCCCTGAACCTACTAATAATCTTTATTTTTTATTAATCTCACCACAACACCCCCAATGAAATTAATTAAAGTATATATGATCCACCGGGATTCGAACCCGGGTTATCACACACAGATTTTTGCCACCTTAACCATTACACCACCAGGACGGTTAAAGGTTTATGCACACGCCTACGACTTATTATCCATTCTCGAATACTGGATATTAATCTAATCATGTTCATATTCCCAACCGCACTATGGTAGCCTACTGTTTAAGTGAGAGGAAAGAATATTCATGGGGCACAGATCATATAGACCGGCCTCGCGACGAAATATCCCTGAACCTACTAATAATCTTTATTTTTATTAATCTCACCACAACACCCCCAATGAAATTAATTAAAGTATATATGATCCACCGGGATTCGAACCCGGGTTATCACACACAGATTTTTGCCACCTTAACCATTACACCTGAGATTCAAGCAAATTGATTCACATAATATTCAAATTGTTCTTGATGCAATCAGAAAAGAAAAAAAAAATCAAGAAGGAAAGGATGTCTGTGCCAAGCCTATGCCAGAGAACAGTCGAGTAAGACAACACGTCCTACGAGAGGGAAGCCGAGCACAATGATGTTCAACAAAGAACAGAGCCTAGCCTCACATGGCACTTTGTTTTGGCCAAAGAGATGTATCAGAGTATGGTGATTTGGTATCATATTAATCTCGCACACAACTATAGAGTGCAATGAGCAAACACTGAATAAAGAAATACATAATACTGTATGGCAATAATGTATCATTGTGTTACGACGAACAAATAATATACAAATAAAAATATATTTACCATAGACTTTTATCCATTATACATGGCACCAATCTCATCTACACACCTGGTAACCTTCCTCTCTGCCAGTTACACCCCTCATTTGATATTCATGTAAATTATGTGCTTGATATTCTCTTGTCATTTTGATGAATAAACAGTACTTCTACAATGTTAAGTACTGAGGCAAATAAATTAAATTCAGCCTAGAGACGTCTTTACAAAGAGGTTGAAATTCTTATCAACACACCTTGCAAATGGGAGAACATAATATCCACTAATTGTTCACACCACAAAGTATGGACGGCTAATTGACCAATCCACATAAAAGTAACGGACGTAGTAAGTTGAAAGATAGCGGTTTCCTAATTAGGCCAGGGTAAATCCGAGGCCACCTCCGTTCGCACCGGTAGAGTACTTGCTCAGACCAGAACTCGCTCGGATTACTGACAGTCCCAGGCAGAAAAAATAGGTAAAGGACTAGGAGAAAGGACAAGCAGAAGCAAGGAAACAAGGAAAACAAGGCCAACTATGTTCGAAGGACCAAACTGTGAAAACGATATAAACAATGACAATAATGAACTGTATAAATAGAAGAGGTATCATATTTCACAAACACTTACCATTAGATTTAGAGATTTAAAAGCTTTAGGATAGCATGAGAAAAAGCTAAGAGACATTAGTGGCCACTACAGAAATTAGAAGGAAATGTAACTTAGCTAGAAAAGGCTGATTGTGGAGACAGGGCTGGTATGACTGGTCGACTGCGTAGCTAAAGCTTTAGTGATAGCCCGCCGTTTTCGTTCGGTTCGAGCAAGTACGGACGCATGCGCAGAATGAATCATTGATAATAATAATACAAGGCCTATGCTTTGCTCGGGACCTTGGGGCTGTTCGGTCAGACAGCCTGGGGAACAATAACAACAACTGTTTGTCAACAGCCTACTGGGCAAAAGCCCTTATTAAACCGGAGAGGTCTAAAAGGTTAAATGGGTTAAAAGAATCTAAATAAAAGGAATGTATGTTCTGTAAGTATATACTCAGGCACATACCCTGTGGGTGACCACCATACAGTGTAAAGAAATAAAAGGAAATTAATATTAAAAGCGACAATAAATGAAAACTAGAAGAAAAAAGGCATTAAAGTAGATGAAAGACTTTCATTTCTTAAAGGAAAGCAAATAGCTAAACAACATCAAAGGATGTATTGTCAGACAGGATGGGTCCAAAGGAAGGCTGAGAAAAATAACACTGCCGTTGTAGAGCCTACAGAGCACAGTCAATGAGAAAGTGATGCACAGTATTGCAAGTGTCACAAATGGTGCACCTTGGAGGAGGAACATGCGGTGTCGCCATTAAGTGCCCATGTGTGTAGCGGGTAAGACTAATACGGAGACGAATAAGGACGACTTGATCCCTGCGTCTGTCCTGAAAAGAGGAAGGCCACAGAGAAACCACACTTTGATGGCACAGAGATGGATGGTACGGGGCTGTGACGACCACTCACGTTGCCATGCAGAGGAGATGACTTCTCGAAACACAGCTTTTTATGTCAGGCAGAATGAATCATAGCCAACACACTTCACTTAAATATGTACAGTATATGGTTATCGTTACTTTTGTTCTCAAATGCATTTAGAATTAACTCGCTAATGAATTATTGATAATAACTTAATATTATAACCAAATTCTGTGGGGGCGCTCGGTTATGGCCTTGGCCTTGCTCAGGGCCTTGGGGCTGTTCGGCCAGGCAGCTTGGGGAACAACAACAACCAAATTGGCCTCATACATACTGTATTCAGGTTTGTATGCAATAAATGGCTAACTTAACTCTAGAGTGTCAAGGCGATTACTTCAAAATTTTGACTAGATAGATAGATAGGGTCGAGGGGGAAAGGTCGATAAATGAGAATTAGATAAGAAACAGGGAAAGGAAGGGAGATCCCAAACTGATCAATAAAAAATATATATGTTAAAGAATTATAAACTGTTTAACCCTTTCACACACAGGACGTGATTTGAGCCTATTCTAGGATATGTAAAAGCCTTTGTGACTGTAATGCCCTCGAAAATGTCCCGCACCCACAATAATACTAACCCGAGTTGACGTCAGGTATAGCGTAAAATAGTCGTAGATGGTAAGTCCAATAAACTCATCACGTGATAACACCACGAGACTATCACCTGGTTCTTAAAAATCGGACTAAGGTTGCTATACTTTTAGTACGTCCGTGGTAGTACAGTGGGTTAGCGCGCGGGGCCTGGTGGTGATGGTTGGGTCACTAACCAGGGTTCGAACCCCACCCAAGGCATCTCAAAACCTGTGGGTTTTTAGGGGGGTTAAATTCCCTTCAGAGGTTCGTACCCCGCGCCAGGTACCAGGAAAAGTTGATCCTAAAGGTAGCCTGGGGATATTTCAGGAGACCATGAATTCCCTTCACACCCAGCATTTCATTGGTGGCAGCTAGGGAACGTGACCAGGTAGCTACGTGGAGCACCCGTCACGCGAACCCTATACCAACAATATTGAGATTGCTGAGGTAATACAGCTACGATACCTTACGACCTTAAAATAGGCTAGGGACTAGCCTAGTTAAAGAAGGATGTAATGTAATGCCCTCGAAAATGTCCCGCACCCACAATAATACTAACCCGAGTTGACGTCAGGTATAGCGTAAAATAGTCGTAGATGGTAAGTCCAATAAACTCATCACGTGATAACACCACGAGACTATCACCTGGTTCTTAAAAATCGGACTAAGGTTGCTATACTTTTAGTACGTCCGTGGTAGTACAGTGGGTTAGCGCGCGGGCCTGGTGGTGATGGTTGGGTCACTAACCAGGGTTCGAACCCCACCCAAGGCATCTCAAAACCTGTGGGTTTTTAGGGGGGTTAAATTCCCTTCAGAGGTTCGTACCCCGCGCCAGGTACCAGGAAAAGTTGATCCTAAAGGTAGCCTGGGGATATTTCAGGAGACCATGAATTCCCTTCACACCCAGCATTTCATTATTGCATGCTCTGATCACTAAATTAGCACCTCAGATATACCATAGAATGAAGATTGAACAATCTAGAGAGACGTTCCTATCACAGCTGTCCCCATCCTCCTCGCAAAGTAGATCCAGTCTCTCTCCCCTAAATACGTCCAGTATAGCCAAAATAGTACCTCTTACTAAGGCTCAGTTATATGAAATATAAAGGCTTTCCTATAGCCCTGTGCCACAACAGTAAATACCATCTTACCTAGTCTCCATTTCTATTGAGAGCTCAATTAAGTTCATAAGACTCGAGATCCCTACTGTCTACAGGGTCCAGAACCGAGCCTATAAATCTAACTCCCGCCCCCAGTCAAATCAGTTGAAAGCTAGACACCAACCAGGGGTCACTACCCTGCAGTTAACCTCTAGCTCTGCCCTTGTGTTGTTCCGGAGTGAGATCCCAGAACCGGCAGACTCCGTGGCAGATTTGGATGGAAGGACCTGCCCACGTATTTAAGAACTTCACACATATGGACACCCTGGACGGCCGCGGAACCAGTCGTTAGCCCCCAACATCATGGACGCAAGATAACCAGGACCAGACCCATCAGATACTACCCAAGATTCTCTTTAGCAGTACTACATCTTACTG
>JBAKBP010033806.1:0-21442 GCA_037953745.1 Lithodes maja | reverse complement strand
GTGCAATCGTATGAGGAGACTATTCATATTTTCATTACATCAATGATTATTGAGATCATAGTTAGCTGAATACAATTATTACAAAAATAGGCAATGGTATAAATCAACATAATACATAATTTAATACAGGCGGACATAATCATGATCCGGTTCGTTGTGCACTGGGAGCTAAGGTGTCTTGAGATCGCCTCGTACCCATACACAACGAACGTATTATAGTCTGCATGGTTGGTATCTAATTGAATATACTTAGTGGGTATTTCAAGAATGTCGGGGGGTAAGGAAATGTGATTTGTATATTAGAAGACTGTGATTAACGAGACGTGTAACATGTGGAGGGAGGTGGTAGAAAGAGAGGGATCTCGTTGGGGGTGGAAATTTCGCTCCCAGGAATTTTCGTTCCTGTGGTATTTCAATAATAATAAAATAATAATAATAATACGGGGACAACCACTGGTAAGGCAATACATACTGCTCAAAGAGCCATTATTCTACTGTAACAACAGTATCGTCGTCTGGTGTTATTATAGTTTCCTCATTTGATTGCCACATATGCTGTATATATGTGCTCAAAAAAAAAAAAAAAAAAAAAGTGACTGAATTATTAATTGACAGGTAAATAATAGCACTACAAAACTAGTGCACTCATATGAGGAGGCCATTCATGTTTTCTTACATCAATGGTTATTGAGATCATAGAATACAATTATTACATACAAGATGTGACTAATATTTCGAACTACATTAATTATTATGCAATAACAGTACCACAAATATATTACACTCATATGAGGGACACTTCACATTCTTCATTACATCAACGGTTATTGAGGTCATAGTTAGCTGAATACAAGAGTCACATACATAATGTGACTAATATTACCAACTACCAAAGTTATAATGGAATTATAGTAATACAAATATTTTACAAAGATGAGTTACATGGTTCAAATTCTTATTACAATAATGGTTATTGAGGGGATAGTTAGCGCAATATGACCAGTGGAGAAGTTTACATGCCGATAGTAATATAATATTTAGTAGGGTGTGTGGTTATGGGAGAGAGGGAGGGGGGTTGTAGGAGGTAGAGGAATGGGTGGGAGAGGAGGAGGAGTAGGGGGGGGGGAGGAGGAGGAGGTAAGGTACTCCAGGGAGGAGGAAAGTGTGAGAGAGAGAGAGAGAGAGAGAGAGAGACCTTGCGTTTCTTACTAGATGGTCTGACCTTAATACTACTAGAGACAGGGCCAGATTATAATAAAAGGATATAAAGGCAACATAGAAGTCTTTCTCTCTCTCTCTCTCCCCCCCTCCGCTCTCTCGCCCTCTCCCTTTAGAGATCAATTAGATATTTGTTTGCGTTCTTCCTGTTCTCGATAATATAATCTGGCGGGAGAGATAGAAGCATATCAAGTCATTAATGAAGTATAACACCGAAATTATTTAAATTGATTTAGCTGATGATAGCCCTCCAGACCCGTTGGAATTTCGGGACTGTTTATCTATTTGTATTATTATTATTATTATTATTATTATGGATACTGATAACCGGACCAGGGTAGAGACGGTATAGGATCTTGGATAATGATGTTAAGGCCAGATAAATATATAGCATACATGTTAAACAGGAGACAAGAGAGAGTACAAAGGAAATCAAGCAACAACAGATCTAGTGACCCTTCTAGGCTGCTTGTCCTCCAAAACACTGAGGATCAAGTGTCCAAACAGTGGTTTAGAGTGGGTAAGGGAACATTGGAAAGGGAACTACTGCCCTGGAACTAATGTCTGTGGCAGGATTAGGAAGTTAGTAGGGGACAGATGGGTTAGTAACTGAGAGGGGGATAAAATAAAGTTATTCATTTACAAACTCAGTCAGTCGCGGGTTTGATGCGAGATATTTGTCTAAGCGGAGTTTAAATGAATCAACGGTGCTGCAGTCTATAACGTCTCGGGGAAGCCCATTCCACAAGTTGACAACTCGATTGAAGAAGAAATTCTTAGATTAGTGTGAGTTAAAAGATTTACCAATAATTTTGCAACCGTTTCCCCGCGTGTAATTAGATTGGTCGATAGTGAACTACTTACTACAGTTCATATTGTCCATGCCTTTGATGATTTTGAACACTTGAATTAAGTCTCCTCTTAATCTGCGCTGGGTTAAAGGAAATAGATTTAATTCTCTAAGACGCTCTTCGTATGGTTTGTTCTTTAGGCTAGGTATCATTTTGGTAACTCTACGTTGAACTCGTTCTAGCTTGTTTATATCTTTTTGATTGAACGCAGTATTCCAGAAGAGGGCGGACTAAGGAATTGTAAAGGGTTAGGATAACTTCTTTAGATTTATGCTCAAATGACCTGCCTATAAAGCCAATGATTTTGTTTGCCTTCTTAACAACTTCAGAACATTGTTGACTCGGTTTTAGGTTACTCGATAGTGTTACTCCCAGATCGGTTTCTCTGTTTACATTCTTAAGCTGAGCGCCATTCATCGAATAGTTTGCTTTCTCATTTAGGTATCCGATATGTAGTACTTTACATTTATCCGCATTGAAACTCATTTGCCAAATTTGGGCCCAACATGACAATTTATCTAGATTGTGTTGCATATCGTCAACTTGTTCTTTTGAGAGTACGCTATTTGCAATTTTTGTATCGTCAGCAAATTTTGAGATTGTACAGGTGAGACCCTCATCTATGTCGTTGATGTAAATTAAAAAGAGAATTGGTCCTAGTACCGATCCCTGGGGTACCCCGCTACTTACGTTGGTCCATTTAGATGCCTTACCGTTTATGACTACTCTTTGCTTTCTGTCGCTGAGCCAATTTTCTATCCATTTCAACACACCGTCTTGTATTCCATGCACTTTTAGTTTTAGCAGTAAAAGTTTGTGGGGAACTTTGTCAAAGGCCTTTTGAAAATCAAGGTATATAATATCTACAGCTTTACTCTCATCGTAGAGGTTGAGGATATCGTGGAAGAAGTCTAAGAGGTTTGTTAAACAGGAACGTATTTTACGAAAGCCGTGTTGAGTATCTTTAAGTAAGTTTTTTGCCTCCAAGTGATTTACGAGTCTGTCTCTTATGACCGTTTCTAGCATTTTACATACAATTGAGGTTAAGCTAATTGGACGATAGTTACTGGGTAGGGATTTGCTGCCTTTTTTTAATATCGGTGTTACGTTACGTTGGCTAGCTTCCACTGATCAGGCATAGTCCCAGACTGCAAGGATTCATTGAATAGCAATGTCAGTGGTTTGGAGAGCTCATCCTTAGCTTCCTTTAGAACTCTAGGCGAGATTGTATCAGGTCCAGGCGTTTTATTTACCTTGAGTTTATCTAAACAATTCAACACTTCTCTCTCTGTAACGGTGATATTGCTTAGAACATCTGAATTATCAATCTGAATCGGCGATGGTGTAGGGATATCACGGAAGTCTTCAGTTGTAAAAACTGATGCAAAGAAGGTATTGAGGGCATTACTCATTTGTACTTCGTCTTTGGTGTATTCTCCATTTTCATCGACTAACGGTCCAACAGTTGAAGTAACTACTTTTTTCTTTCTGATATAACTATAGAATTTTTTCGGGTTTGTTTTACTTTGATTCACAACATGTAACTCCAGGGTCTTTTTACTTTGCTTAATTAACTTTTTGGGTTTGCGTCGTAGCTCTACAAATTTCACCCGTTCTTCGTCATTTTGTGAGGATTTTAATCTATCATTAGCAAATTTTTTAGCAAGCAGACAGTCTGAAATATCTTTATTCCACCATTTGGGCTTATCATTATGGCCTGGACGCCGTATTTTCGATGGTATGCAGTCTTGCACTGCCTTAAGGTAAGTGGTTGTGAAACACTCCCAAGATGTATTTATGTCGTTATTGTTAGTCAGATAGCTCCAGTCAGTTTCTTTAAGCTTTGATATAAGTTTATGAAAATTTGCTTTCTTGAAATTAGGGACTTTCTCAATGCTGCTATTTGATTTGTTGCTAGTAAACTTTAAAGTGAAAGTTATCGTACGATGGTCGCTGTTACTGAATTCATCACCAACATTCAAATTCTGTATTAATTCTTCTTTTGTTGCGAGTACACGGTCAAGCACATTATTACCACGGGTCGGAGATTGTTCAAATTGAAAAAGTGAACTCTCTTGCAAGTTAGCATAGAGGTCGTGTCCAGAGTGTGAAGTAAGAATATCGCCCCATTTAGTCATGGGTAAGTTGAAATCGCCAAAAATTACGGTATCTTGTATGTTAGTTATTTCTGCAATTTGTTCATAAATTTCACTGTCAGTTTGCACTGATTGAGCTGGGGGTCTCTATACTAAAGCTAGTGTTATTTTAGTTCCTCGTTTATTATTTAATAGTACGTAAGATATGTCTATATTCGCAATTTGAGGTTTTGACATTAAGACGGGATTTAGACTTTCCTTAAGACTTTCTCTTTAAGAGAGAGAGAGAGAGCGAGGGGGGGGGGGGAGGAGGGAAGTAGGGGAGGGAGCTGGCGCTAGAGCTCACTATAGAGCTCATACTCTACCAAATTTCAAAACCTTAAAATATTACCTCTCAGATATATATCAATTTTCAGTGTCGAAATTAATGTTCAAAATTAGCAAAGGTATTGTACCAACAGTTCTTACCGAAATGTTCACTACCAATATGAACATACACCATCATTTAACAAGACAGAGAGAGAGGTTGCGCATTCCTATCGCGAGGACTAACGTAATGAAAAGAACTTTCCGACATAAAGGAGTTCAAATTTGGAATATCATAAATGAAAAGCTCAATACACAGTGTACCTTCCCAGTATACAAGAGGGCTCTTAAAAATTACCTATTAAATAAATAAATGCATAATGTAAACTACCTATTTGTAAGATTATATATGTGGAATCCAATTGATAATCTAATTATTATTATTATTATTATTATTATTATAACTTAAGTTACTAAAAATTAAAAATATATAGTTTTGTTCACCTGACATCATATATTATGTATAGTAGTGTATCAATGAGGACACATATGCCTGATGGCATCAGATCCTCATTGACACAAAGGGTATGAATAACTGTTATGTATCACCTGTATTTATGGTACATTACTTTGTGTCAATAAAGTCTTTTGAATTTAAATTGAATTTGAATTGAAGAGAATGGTAACGGATTCCTCTTGAATGAGGGAGTGATTAGTATGGCAAGGTGTGTGACGTAGGTTAAGGTGAGGTACGGAGATGTTAGGGCTGATTACCGAGTGGGGGTGTGTTTTGTATTATCCACCCTTTCATTCCTCTAATATCAAACCTTTATTCCACCTGACCTATTCACCCCCTCATCTACCTAATATCCACCCTCACCCACCTGACATCCACCCCTCTCCCATCTGACATCCACCCCTTCACCCACCTGACATCCACCCCCTCACCCACCTGACATCCACCCCTCACCCACCTGACATCCACGCCCTCACCCACCTGACATCCACCCCCTCACCCACCTGACATCCACCAACTCACCCACCTGACATCCATCCCCTCACCCACCTGACATCCACCCCTTCACCCACCTGACATCCACCCTTCACCCACATGACATCCACACCTTCACCCACCTGACATCCACTCCTCACCCACCTAACATCCACTCCTCACCCACCTAACATCCACCCTCTCACCCACCTGACATCCACCCCTCACCCACCTGACATCCACCCCTCACCCACCTGACATCCACCCCCTCACCCACCTAACATCCACCCTCTCACCCACCTAACATCCACCCCTCACCCACCTGACATCCACCCCTCACCCACCTAACATCCACCCTCTCACCCACCTGACATCCACCCTCTCACCCACCTGACATCCACCCCTCACCCACCTGACATCCACCCCTCACCCACCTGACATCCACCCCCTCACCCGCCTAACATCCACCCTCTCACCCACCTAACATCCACCCCTCACCCACCTAACATCCACCCCTCACCCACCTGACATCCACCCCTTCACCCACCTGACATCCACCCCCTCACCCACCTGGCATCCACCCCCTCACCCACCTGACATCCACCTCCTCACCCACCCTCTCACCCACCTGACATCCACCCCTTCACCCACCTGACATCCACCCCTTCACCCACCTGACATCCACCCCCTCACCCACCTAACATCCACCCCTCACCCACCCCCTCACCCACCTGACATCCACCCTCTCACCCACCTAATATCCACCCTCTCACCCACCTGACATCCACCCCTTCACCCACGTGACATCCACCCCCTCACCCACCTGACATCCACCCTCTCACCCACCTGACATCCACCCGCTCACACACCTAACATCCACCCTCTCACCCACCTGACATCCACCCCTTCACCCACCTGACATCCACCTCCCCACCCACCTGGCATCCACCCCCTCACCCACCTGGCATCCACCCCCTCACCCACCTGACATCCACCCCCTCACCCACCTGACATCCACCCCTCACCCACCTGACATCCACCCCTTCACCCACCCCTCACCCACCTGACATCCACCCCTTCACCCACCTGACATCCACCCTCTCACCCACCTGGCATCCACCCCCTCACCCACCTGGCATCCACCCCCTCATCCACCTGACCCATGTACCCCTCACCCACCTGGCATCCACCCCCTCATCCACCTGACCCATGTACCCCTCACCCACCTGGCATCCACCCCCTCATCCACCTGACCCATGTACCCCTCACCCACAGTGCCAATGATGCCACCTAGAAAGTGGCACCATTCTAGGTCAAGGCCTTACAGTACCGACTATCACTACTGGCACCAACATCCTAAACGGTCGTTTGGCATTGTTTGATAGGGATAAACGCCAGGTAATAAGCTGTGTTGCTAGTGATGTGATTCTCCTTGTATAGTGTTTATAATCTTGTCATATGCTGTTCAAAGCGTTTTCAGTGGTTGTTTCCCTTCCTATGGTGTTTAAGGGGGATCACTGTCTTTTTTTTTTTATTTTTCTCCTTTTCTCTCTTTCCCTGGCTTGTATCCATTCGGCCTCATTCAGCCATTCAACCCATTCTGTTTTAAGACGTTTATCCACATCCAGGTGTCGACTTCTTCCTGGCGAGCGATAGCGAGCTAGCATTGTATGGAGAAATCCAGCTTCGCCGGAGACATTATTCTATCGAAAAATTTACAAATTTAACTTGCTGTCAAAACAAAAATATATATATGCCGACTCCCTACCGCTCGTCAGGAAAATATTGACACCTGGATGGGGGTAAACATCTAGAAATAGTAGGCTGAATGGGGCTGAATAGATACAAGCCAAAGAGAGAGAGAGAGAGAGAGAAAGAAAGAGAAAAAAGCGAGGTGTGTTCCCATAAACCGTCTAGTCTTAGCCAGTAATCCCATTGTACTACAACACGAAGAATGCTCGAATTCGACTTATGGATGTTCCTAAAACTATTGACTACGAGGCATCTTTTCTAAACTGAATATTATCGGTATTGAATATTACTAACCAGGTATCCAGGATAACAGAATAAACTTACAAAAAATATTTATAAATTCGTTCCCTAGGAGATGTCTTCCTGAAGCTGAATCATGTCATTTTATAACAAAAATATACCTAATATATCAAGACGTTATCGTACTTATGGTTATTAATGTGTTATTGTGTACCCTTGGGGTTTGGTGACTCTTAATGACGCAATACGAGGGAAAGATAGAACAGAGGATAAACTTGTCTTGATAGGGTAATGCATAAGTGCGCGGAATTTTGGTGTGAGTGTCCTAGGTTCGAGTCCTTGGAGTGTCACATTTATGTGTTGATATCATTAATTGAGTTTAGAAGTGAAGTTGGTTGGTGAAAAAATATAACTTATAATGTAGTTATTTAAAGTAAACACTGCATTTACTGTAATTGCTTGTGTGTATAGCCTAATAGTTTACCGGTATATGTTTGTTATATATTATTGATTCATGCAGTATGTATATAGATATAATGCATTTGTCTTCATAATTCCTAGATAATCAAATGTATGGAGAAAAGCTTATTGTGATTCAGGTAAGTCAGAGTTAGGGTACAAAGATAAGCTATGCGCATAAGGAACTCTGATATACATCCTGATAACGGGGCCTGAGGTGAATAAAGAGATGAGGGAAAGTTTATGGAGGCAGTTGTGCAAACATAATTACTTTTTCGAAGATTTTTTTCAGTAGGTATAATATAGTTTCTTTCGATATTACCTTTAGTAATTTCGAATCGGATGGAGTGTCTCGTTTAGTTTTGGTGCAGTGTGATTAGTGTCCAGGGATAATTGTAAATAACTGTATAATGCATTTGTCAAAACATTGCCATTTATGAGGTGTTCGAAGCATCGTTCACATAGATGGTTGAAATGGTATTTAGACATCTCGAAAGCAAATTTGGAGCTTGAAGTTGTAATATAATAGAGGTTAAAAGCAGACCAACAGAAAACCAAGCAATTAGTGTTTGTCGAAAGAGAAAGCACTCTGCATGTTTCTGATGAGCTTGGTAATTATATACAGTTCTGCTGAAACAAAAATAATGGCTCTCTACTGATTTTAATGATGCCGATAAAATCAAAGGTTTATTCATGAGTATAATGTTCTCTACATTTAATATAGAACTATATATATTTTAGTTGAAAGTAAATTTATCTATAAATTAATTTTGATGGGACGATTTAGTGCGAGATAGCTAATACAAAAAATATATATATATATATTGAGTATATATCACAAATACACGTGAGCCACTAAATGTTTCTAATCTCTCAGTGGGGTTCGAACCGCCGACCGTCAGGACGATAGCCGACGCTTTAATCAACTACACCATGGCAGTCTATATATATATATAATTTTAACCAAGGTGTCCCGTGGTGCATTGTAGTGACCATATAATAATACGAGATCGGCCAACCTTGACCGTCTTGGTGCCACCTGGTATCATTAGTATACCGTTGCACTAATGTATGTGTATACTCGCAATACATACTCGACAATATTGGTACAGGATATGATGTATGGTGATCTTTGGATCTAAATTCTACATGATCAAATAAGCATCACTCCGTTTTTTGTGAATTGCGACATCAAAATGGTGTCCAAAAACAAACATGGCTGGACTCTACAGGAACTCTAGCACATTAGATAACGAACTTTGCTTACAACAAAGCGATTTCTAGTTCGTTCTTCGAGCAGGCCATAACAGATGATTGATATCCTCAAATACAGTGCCGTTGTTCATCTAACAGTAAATAGGAACCCGGAGTTAGTGGAGATTTGAGTCGTCCCATCCGATGAAGTAAACTGTGGTAACTTAATAACATATTATAATAGAACCTCTACCAAGCTGAATAACTCGCTCTACTGTTATCCACCACAACTTCAAAAGTGCATAAGGACGGAGATGATCGCCATGGCAAAGCTCATCCCAGTGTATACAGGTACTATTACCCCCTAACTTTACTTATTACTAACTGTGATTACTGTACTCAATCCATTACATCATTTAAATCTGTATCGAACTCATACCATGTTAGTAATGTGACATTATTATCGTCAGTTTTCAACTATTTTTATATTATATATTAGGCATATACATAAATATATTATAGTACTCTTTTCAGGTGTGATATTTGTCATATAGGCTAGTGTTGTAAAATTATTATTTTCAGTTTTCTTAGACATTCTCACTATATTTTGTATAGTATTAGATCGCCAAGCAGTTATTATATAATTTGAAGTGAGTTACGTGAAGCGATGAACAAAGTACGTCAGCCGGCGATGTACAGTACGTGGACACCTGTGACCTGGCTGGGCGGGTGCTACACCCTGACAGGCATCCATAATGGCGCCGCGCGCCTCACACAGCGTCAACGCCGTCAGGTTACATCCTAGATACGCTTCACGGCGCTTCGGCGAAGACAGATTAACCCTTTCAGTACTGGTGACATTTTAATTGGTTACAGCTAATTTATACGATTGTATGCAGCTTAAGAACAATCTGTGGGAGTTAAATGGGATATATGAGAGAGTTATAGGTGTTTTATTTACTAGAGGTCCTTCCTAAACTGAATAGTTAAATAGTTGCCAGAATATAATGGAAAGAACGTCACCGATACTGAAAGGGTTAATGAGCGCCGACCAATTTTCGAATATTTCAACATTGTCGATAGAAATGACCCACTATCGAGGCACCTCACGCGCTCGCCAAGATATTCCATCAGTCCCAAAGACATGTAGTGTACACAGTGCCGACCATGGTGTCCTGGTCTGTCAGGACCGAAATCCTGAATGTATGACGGGGATTTAAGCCTAAATAGAAGAAAGTGATGGTTAGTGGGGTCTGCCACAGGATTTGGACAAATGCAAAGTAAGGACAATGAGGATAGATCATAATTATTAAGTAGGTGAAAGTGTGGTCAGTTCCGCGTGCGTCCTAGGGATTTGGTGGCACTATTGTCCTGGGCCGGTATTTATAAAACATTTTTTATAAAAAAATCCTAAAAGTAATTTTAACTAAAATTAAGTCCTTAAAAGTTATTCATGAAACATTTAAAAGTAGCCTTTAATGGAACCGTTAAGAAAGCTGCCAAAGCCGCTATATCTCCACATCGGTGACCGGTCACTTCAACCAGTAGACCATTTCAACCAGTAGCTCTCAACCAGTACCAAATCAACCAATACGGTTAGGTTAGGTTAGTACTATATTTTGGCACTGGTTTGGTTGGTCTGGGTTAATTTGGCACTGGTTGAGAGCTACTGGTTGAAGTGACATGGAACCCTTTACATCTAGCAAAATTACAATTTATCAATAATGTTTTATAGGTAAACAAAGGCTTCTAATTACATACACTATCTATCTATCTATCTATATGCTCTGGCCCAATCCCCATTTTGGGGGTAGCCGACTCAAGACAGAGCAAGAACAGGGAAAACACAAAAACAACATAAAACAAAAAATAAACACAGATAAAAAGCACAAACTCACACACATCCAGGTCACCCAGGAGAAGACCCAGAGACCAGGGTTACCAAGGTCGCTCCAGCACTCCCCCAGCCCCTGACCACCCGGAGAGGTTCCGATCTCGGCAGGCAGACATGCAGCGGAGCCAAAGCCACAAGCCCTCCCACCACACTTCCAGGCACACCCTTCATATTAATCGTCCCCCCGGGCCAGGCGCCTGATGGACTATTATCTAGTCGAACTTGCGCCCGACCCCTTACTCCAAATGACCACGTGTTCACTCAACTATTCACAAGCATTCTCCATTCACTCCTGTCCACCACCACTTCCTCTGCCTGATCTATAGTCATTCCTCTATCATCCAAAGCCTTTCTTACACAGTCTCTCCATCTCAATGGGGGTCTTCCTGCCCTTCTATCTCCCCTTGTACCTGACTCACATATTCTCTTTGTAAGCCTTTCATCTCCCATTCGTTCAACATGACCATACCAGCTCAGCACCCTTCTGTCCACTCTGGCTGACAAATGTTCCTGCTGCCCCACTCTCCTACGTATCTCTTCATTCCTCAATCTGTCTCTACGAGTAACTCCACACATACTCCTCAAGCAGCTCATCTCCATCACATCCAGCCCTCTTTTCTCTTTTTTCTTCAGAGCCCATGTCTCAGCCCCATACATCACTGTTGGCACAACAATTCCTTGATACAGTGCACTTTTTACTTTCACTCCGAGATTTCTCGTCTTCCACATACTTCCCATTGCTCCGAAAACCTTCCTTCCTTCACACACTCTCTGTTTTACCTCCACTTCCATACCTCCACTCCTGCTTATCGTTCCTCCTAGATATTTAAAACACTCTACTTGTTCCAATATTTCCCCATCCAGCCTCACATCTAGATTCACCCTATGCTCTCCCCTATTACACACCATTACTTTACTTTTATTGACGTTCACCTTCAGTTTCCTCCTTCCACAAACCACACCAAACTCTTTGACTACCCGCTGCAGTTTCTCATCAGAATCCGCCACCAATGCTGTGTCATCAGCGAACAGCAACTGATTCAACTCCCAATCTCTACCATTCTTTCCTACTAAACCCAATCCTCTTCCCATAGTTCTCCTTTTCACCTCCCTCACCACACCATCCATAAACATATTAAACAGCCATGGTGACATTACACAACCCTGTCGCAAACCTACCTTTACCTCAAACCATTCACTCAACTCACCATTTCCTACTCTCACACATGCTCTGCTCCCTTCATAAAAACTCTTAACTGCTTCTAACAAATTTCCTCCTATTTCATAAATCCTTAACACCTTCCACATTGCTTCACGGTCCACACGATCATACGCTTTTTCCAAGTCCATAAAAGCCCAAAATATCTCCTTATGCTTCTCTAAATACTTCTCGCATAACTGTCTTACTGCAAACATCTGATCCACGCACCCTCTTCCCCTCATACACTAATTACTATAAAACACTGGTAATTATGCAGTACTTTGTTTATTATGAAATCGATTATATATTGCTAAATTGAAAGGGTAATATATTTACCATACCAAAACAATTCTTGCCAAGTTCGCGATTTTTCACGATTGGGCGACTTCAAGCTAATTTGCGAAAACAATTTTGTGTGTCACTTATGAATTTTGGGGGACTTTTTTATGCGGCTTCTGAAATTTTAAATTGATGGATATTTGCATTTTAGTTGTAGAGAGATACAGATTGAGCTAGAAAAACATGTTTTAAATATAAAATACAGTAGATCCTGGCTAGGGTGCAAATACTTTTTTTCAGACGTTATGGAATGCCTATCTTGTGAAAATCGAATATTATATCTTAACCGTCTTGATGGTGTAATGGTTAAAGTGTCTAAAAATCTGTGTGTGATAACCCAGGTTCGAATCCCGGTGGATCACATATATGCTTTCATTAATTTAATTAGAGGTGTTTGGTGGTGTGGTGAAATTAATAAAACAAATAGATTAGTCTTTCTGCACTCCTTTAATTTGGCATAACTTGGGTATACGGTACACTATGGTATATTGACTACTACCAGTACTACTACACCTGCCCCTCTAGTAATACCAACACACACACACACACACACACACACACACACCCACACCCACACACACACACACACACACACCCCTTGGGTACGGGACACTATGCTATAATGACTACTACCAGTACTACTACACCTGCCTCTAGTAATACCAACACACAGACACACAGCCATAACCTTCAGTACGCTGGTACTTCACCTGCCGCTACTAATACCAATCAAGGCACCATGTACACTACGGAACAAGGTGTGTATACAGGTACAGTCAGAGTCAATAGGTCGATGACGGTCTTGCTTATCAACGGTTTCATTTTAGGGAACCATCAACTTTTCCTTGACCGTTCCCGTGTGTTTCCAATAACCCGTGTTTAGTGTCTCTCTCTCTCTCTCTGGATTCACAATAAGTATCATTAAAGTATTCGACGAACTTTTGATTTTAGATGTACCCACATATGTACTCCTACTGTCATTCATTAAAGTTCGTGAACCTCATATTTTTCCTGCACTTCAGTCTGAGTGTATGTAAGTTGGTTTATGAATGTAATAACCTCCGCCAACGAAGTTGGGCGGTGGATATATTTTCCCTCAGTTTATCTGTAAACAAGATATCTAACAAAGATATGAACCGTTTTTCACGAAAGTGGGTGGGCAGATAGGATATGCGTCAAGGAGGAAATGTTTCAACTTAGAAGGCGATCTGGACGTTTTCACGAAATTTAATTACCAGAAGTGAGAAGTGATTCAATTCAGGAGACGATCCAGATCATATCTTGTAACCTAGATCCAAAAGATAATTTAGTATTATGTTGCAATTCTTCATGTGTTATTCTGGCTAAAATTCGATTCTGCTGGGTAAGGAAACCTGTAAGAGACTTAAAGGGTTAAGTCAGATAGTCTGTACACCATTCAATCCCCAAAGGTCCTCCCTAACTTGCATTAAATCGTCTAGTATTAACCAGCATAAAATATAAATATAAGTATCGTATATTGATGGGGTTAACTAAGTTAGGCCTACCCTGATAACAAAGTATTTTCTACTACTAATTATTTGTTCTGGCTAACATTTATATTACTAATTTTGGGACTTATATTGCATGGTCACAAGAGCCTAATTTTATGCCGAATATCGTCTTTAGCTCAAAGTTATATTTAATTTAACAAAGCTAAAATAGTTGTGTTTTGTTTTGTTGTTCAAGTCGAAAAACAAATCGTAGTCCAAGATTTAACAATGAACAAAACCTGCCTTGGGGCTTGTCACCGGCCAGCTGATCCCCCACTGCATAAATAAACAACTAGTCGAACTGGTATTCTTTATAAGTCCTTGACAATGACTAATACATTCACACCAATGCAGTGCTCGTATGGACCCTTCTTCACTAATATATTCACACCGATGCAGTGCTTGTATGGACCCTTCTTCACTAATATATTCACACTGATGCAGTGCTCGTATGGACCCTTCTTCACTAATATATTCACACTGATGCAGTGCTCGTATGGACCCTTCTTCACTAATATATTCACACCGATGCAGTGCTCGTATGGACCCTTCTTCACTAATATATTCACACTGATGCAGTGCTTGTATGGACCCTTCTTCACTAATATATTCACACCGATGCAGTGCTTGTATGGACCCTTTTTCACTAATATATTCACACCGATGCAGTGCTTGTATGGACCCTTCTTCACTAATATATTCACACCGATGCAGTGCTCGTATGGACCCTTCTTCACTAATATATTCACACCGATGCAGTGCTCGTATGGACCCTTCTTCACTAATATATTCACACCGATGCAGTGCTCGTATGGACCCTTCTTCACTAATATATTCACACCGATGCAGTGCTCGTATGGACCCTTCTTCACTAATATATTCACACCGATGCAGTGCTTGTATGGACCCTTCTTCACTAATATATTCACACCGATGCAGTGCTTGTATGGACCCTTCTTCACTAATATATTCACACCGATGCAGTGCTCGTATGGACCCTTCTTCACTAATATATTCACACCGATGCAGTGCTCGTATGGACCCTTCTTCACTAATATATTCACACCGATGCAGTGCTCGTATGGACCCTTCTTCACTAATATATTCACACCGATGCAGTGCTCGTATGGACCCTTCTTCACAAATATATTCATACCGATGCAGTGCTCGTATGGACCCTTCACTAATATATTCACACCGATGCAGTGCTCGTATGGACCCTTCTTCACTAATATATTCACACCGATGCAGTGCTTGTATGGACCCTTCTTCACTAATATATTCACACCGATGCAGTGCTCGTATGGACCCTTCTTCACTAATATATTCACACCGATGCAGTGCTCGTATGGACCCTTCTTCACTATTATATTCACACCGATGCAGTGCTTGTATGGACCCTTCTTCACTATTATATTCACACTGATGCAGTGCTTGTATGGACCCTTCTTCACTAATATATTCACACCGATGCAGTGCTTGTATGGACCCTTCTTCACTAATATATTCACACCGATGCAGTGCTTGTATGGACCCTTCTTCACTAATATATTCACACCGATGCAGTGCTCGTATGGACCCTTCTTCACTAATATATTCACACCGATGCAGTGCTTGTATGGACCCTTCTTCACTAATATATTCACACCGATGCAGTGCTTGTATGGACCCTTCTTCACTAATATATTCACACCGATGCAGTGCTTGTATGGACCCTTCTTCACTAATATATTCACACCGATGCAGTGCTTGTATGGACCCTTCTTCACTAATATATTCACACCGATGCAGTGCTTGTATGGACCCTTCTTCACTAATATATTCACACCGATGCAGTGCTTGTATGGACCCTTCTTCACTAATATATTCACACCGATGCAGTGCTTGTATGGACCCTTCTTCACTAATATATTCACACCGATGCAGTGCTTGTATGGACCCTTCTTCACTAATATATTCACACCGATGCAGTGCTTGTATGGACCCTTCTTCACTAATACATTCACACCGATGCAGTGCTTGTATAGACCCTTCTTCACTAATATATTCACATTGATGCAGTGCTTGTATGGACCCTTCTTCACTAATATATTCACATTGATGCAGTGCTTGTATGGACCCTTCTTCACTAATATATTCACACCGATGCAGTGCTCGTATGGACCCTTCTTCACTAATATATTCACACCGATGCAGTGCTCGTATGGACCCTTCTTCACTAATATATTCACACCGATGCAGTGCTCGTATGGACCCTTCACTAATATATTCACACCGATGCAGTGCTCGTATGGACCCTTCTTCACTAATATATTCACACTGATGCAGTGCTCGTATGGACCCTTCTTCACTAATATATTCACACCGATGCAGTGCTCGTATGGACCCTTCTTCACTAATATATTCACACCGATGCAGTGCTCGTATGGACCCTTCTTCACTAATATATTCACACCGATGCAGTGCTCGTATGGACCCTTCTTCACTAATATATTCACACCGATGCAGTGCTCGTATGGACCCTTCTTCACTAATATATTCACACCGATGCAGTGCTTGTATGGACCCTTCTTCACTAATATATTCACACCGATGCAGTGCTTGTATGGGGACCCTTCTTCACTAATATATTCACACCGATGCAGTGCTTGTATGGACCCTTCTTCACTAATATATTCACACCGATGCAGTGCTTGTATGGACCCTTCTTCACTAATATATTCACACCGATGCAGTGCTTGTATGGACCTTCTTCACTAATATATTCACACCGATGCAGTGCTTGTATGGACCCTTCTTCACTAATATATTCACACCGATGCAGTGCTTGTATGGACCCTTCTTCACTAATAATTCACACCGATGCAATGCTTGTATGGACCCTTCTTCACTAATATATTCACACCGATGCAGTGCTTGTATGGACCCTTCTTCACTAATATATTCACACCGATGCAGTGCTTGTATGGACCCTTCTTCACTAATATATTCACACCGATGCAGTGCTCGTATGGACCCTTCTTCACTAATATATTCACACCGATGCAGTGCTCGTATGGACCCTTCTTCACTAATATATTCACACCGATGCAGTGCTTGTATGGGACCCTTCTTCACTAATATATTCACACCGATGCAGTGTCGTATGGACCCTTCTTCACTAATATATTCACACCGATGCAGTGCTTGTATGGACCCTGTGATCCTTCAATCACACGACCATGGTTAGGAGTTATTAAGGGAGATTTCCACCTGGAGGATTTTTTTTCTGGACCCCTTTCTCCCTCTATGTTTAGCCCCATTGTTTTTTGAGATTTTAAGACGTTCGCCCCCATTAGTTGGCGATTTTAAGAACCCTCGCCCCATTTCTGACAATTTTAAGACCATTCGTGACATTTAGGTGTCGATTTTTCCTGGCGAGCGATAGCGAGCCTGTAATTTAAGGGGAACCGACGTTGGGCCGGGACATTTTTCTTCCGAAAATTGTACAAATTTATCTTGAAAGAGGGTCTAGGGGAGTAATTTTAAGCTTGATGGAAGTCTAGGGAATCAACTAAAAACCTGCCCTTAATGCTACAGTCAGATGATGTTAGTCAACTTTGGAACAACCTCTAAGCTTGGAAAGGTTAAAGAATGTCCATATAATCCTAACTGACAGCTCCATCCCAAGCTGAATAAAATCATCTGGAGATATCTGAAGAAACTAAAAATGTTCATCATTTCAATGAGTTAACCGCTTCTGCACCATGATGACATTGTCAATATTCTGGTTACTAGCTTCAGACGATTCGAGTTAGTTTAAGGAAAATCTTTGCCATTCAAATGGTTAATCAACATAGTCCATACCCTTTAATTTCTACAGATCCTTCCCGAGCTGAATGTAATTAAGAAATACAGTGCGAAATTCAGGAAAGTTAGGTACTGTCATAATAATAAGAATAATAAGAATATGAATATGAATATTAATAAACAACAGAAAGCCATATATGGGAGAGTTTAAAATAATAATAGTAAAAATAATAGTAATAGTATTATTATAAATGATAACCATACTAAGCTATAATAATAATAATAATAATAATAATAAGCATAAGCCATATACAAGGGGGATATTGAAAGTTAAAGAAGATTTGATCAATCCCACAAGCTAAGATTAAGGTGGATAAACGTTATGGAAACATCTGAGGTTATTGTCGGTAAACTCTCTTGGCCTACTGCAGTAAATTGTCTTATTGTTACTTCCAACCATAATACCGGTACCCATAAATAACTCTCTCTCTCTCTCTCTCTCTCTCTCTCTCTCTCTCTCTCTCTCTCTCTCTCTCTCTCTCTCTCTGATATATTAACCTACCTTAGGGTGGATCGGACTCGTTAGCCTTGGTCGGCAACCCATCTAGAGTAATAAACCTTATACAATACCGTACTGCTTACCTAAGGGTGAAGCAGGTTAGTGGATGGATTAGCCGCACACTACTGTAGATAAATAGTGCTAAAAAGATATATAGAAGGCCTCAGAGTCGGACGGACCCTAAATTGAGTGGTCAACCCTGTATGCCTGCAGTAAACTGGTATGGGTTGTTCCTCTTACAGGGAATAGGTCTGCTTGGGGGCATTTTGTGTATGGCCACCCGCATTAAGGGGAGTATGGCGTCTGGCAGTAGATAGATAGATAGATAGATAGAGCTTGTCTTATCTAACCTAATCTAATTAACTTCTAATCCGTCCTACATCATAATGTAATTTAATAAAATAAATAGAAGTTGCATGCCGCTTCCGTAACTGTGCTTTGTTTACAAACAGAAGGCACTGCGGACCGCGCCACCTCTCCACTTTGTAGTCTTCAGAAGGTCACCAGAAAATAGCATATTGCCCTACTACGACGTTCATCCCACCCACCGCTCGCGTCGTATATTGAGAGCTGACGTCGCAAATTTCGTGCCAGGTAATACTTAAAACACGTTCTAGCTTAATATACAACATTATAATTAATCTAACTACACTCTATGAAAAGCGTTCCAATCGTTTATTGGTAACATTTGAACGCCAGCGATTGTAACACACGTTTTTTGTGTGCCAATTTTTTGTCACATTTGAACGCACAATTTTATATACAGTGTATGATAACGATCTTGGGTATACAATGGGTGTATGCCAATAGGTGCGCTATACAATGGGTGTATGCCAATAGGTGCGCTTATACAATGGGTGTATGTCAATAGGTGCGCTTATACAATGGGTGTATGCCAATAGGTGCGCTTATACAATGGGTGTATGCCAATAGGTGCGCTTATACAATGGGTGTATGCCAATAGGTGCGCTTATACAATGGGTGTATGCCAATAGGTGCGCTTATACAATGGGTGTATGCCAATAGGTGCGCTATATACAATGGGTGTATGCCAATAGGTGCGCTTATACAATGGGTGTATGCCAATAGGTGCGCTTATACAATGGGTGTATGCCAATAGGTGCGCTTATACAATGGGTGTATGCCAATAGGTGCGCTTATACAATGGGTGTATGCCAATAGGTGCGCTTATAGATTCCGATCATTGAAGTCCTTCTGTTGAGTCATGTGTTAAGGAGGGTCACCTGCATTTTGTTCTCTTTCTCTCCTTTGTCTCTTTCTCTGCTTGTATCCATTCGGACCCCATTCAGCCAACTGTGTTAAGACGTTTATCCCCATCCAGGTGTCGATCGCGAGCCAGCATTGTATGGAGAAAACCGGCTTTGCCGGAGAAATTTTTCTATCGAAAAATGTACAAATTAGCTTGCTGTCAAAACAAAAATATATATATGCTGGCTCGCTACCGCTCGCCAGGAAAATATTGACACCTGGATGGGGGGTAAAAGTCTTAAACAGTAGGCTGAATGAGGCCGAATGGATACAAGCCAAAGAGAGAGGGAAAGAGAACAAAAGCGAGGTGTTGATTGTATGGAGAAATCCGGCTTCGCCGGAGAAAGTTTTCTATCGAAAAATGTACAAATTTGGCCTGCTGTCAAAAACATTTAAAACAAATATGCTGACTCGCTCCCGCTCGTCAGGAAAAATTCAACACCTGGATATACGTCTTAAAACAGTAGGCTGAATGAGGCCGAATGGATACAAGCCAGGGAAAGATAGAAAAGAGAGAACAAAAGCAGGTGACCCCCCTTAAATATTACGGTTATTGACATGGCTTGGTCACCATATCTACAGGTATATTATTTTTCATTATTAGGCTAGTCTAGATACCTGTAGGTGTTGATATGCCGGGCCCGTGTCTGTCAATGTGTTATTATTACAGTGGTAAGGTAAGCTCTCTTAACCCTTTGACTACCAACGACCTGTCTTATATCATATTCTAGCTACCGTATATATAGACGATATTATGCAGCTAAGGAAGGATCTGTGGTAGTTAAAAGGGTTGGTTGAGATAGTTTGAAGTCTTATTATTGCTAGAGGTCCTTCCTAATCTGAATAAAATCGTCTAATAGTTGCCAGCATATGACGAATAAGGACCTCTCCTTGTACTGAATTGGTTAATCGCTTCAATAGAATAATTTTGTATTATAATCTGGCTATAATTTGACTATTTGACTTCAATAACATCTAAGGAAACTAAGGGGTTATACCGTTATAACTCATAATAATCCTATGATTCCTGCAGGTTAGTAATATTGTATAATTATAGCCAGGAGAGAATAACAAATGTGTATTCCTAATTTGAAGAAAGGGGTTTCCATGGGTATTATTTGTCCCATGTTATCCAAAGAATAACCCCTCCACTAAACCCTCATGCCCTAGGTTACATTTGTGGCTGGGCTGTAGCTCTTATATTTTGTATACACTAGTTGTGATATATATATATGGTGTTGTTATATGCGAACGAATAACTAAATATTGGCGAAATAATTAGTATTTCTTACAAATGTAAGATTTAAAAGTTTGATATGAGCGCAGGTACTTGGTGTTGATTGTGATTACATTTGCACCCTGGTAGTGTGGAGAGCCTGTATGCTTGTTGGCTGCTGCATACTGATTACTCTCACTGCATTCGTACAAGGAGAGAGAGAGAGAGAGAGAGAGAGAGAGAGAGAGAGAGAGAGAGAGAGAGAGAGAGAGAGAGAGAGAGAGAGAGAGAGAGAGAGAGAGAGAGAGAGAGAGAGAGAGAGAGAGAGAGAGAGAGAGAGAGAGAGAGAGAGAGAGAGAGAGAGAGAGAGAGAGAGAGAGAGAGAGAGAGAGAGAGAGAGAGAGAGAGAGCATTCATAAAAACAAAGTAAAACAAGGGGAGAATCACACAAAAATCTGATATCAGAGAGAAAGAGAGGGTGCAAGTTTAATTGAGGAAGTAAGGCAGATATGAAATATATGATGTACCGTTACTCCTTCGTTTGGGTTACCGTATAT
>JBAKBP010033805.1:0-21442 GCA_037953745.1 Lithodes maja | reverse complement strand
GGAGTGTTTGGGTGTGTGTGTGTGTGTGTGTTGGTTTGGAAGTGTTTGTTTGTGTGTTGGTTTGGGAGTGTTTGTTTGTGTGTTGGTTTGGGAGTGTACTGTAGGTGTGTTTGTGTGTTTGTTTGTGTGTTGGTTTGTGTGGGTGTGTGTGTTGGTTTGGGTGTGTGTGTTGGTTTGGGAGTGTAGGTGTGTTTGTGTGTTGGTTTGTGTGTTGGTGTGTGTGGGTTGGTTTGTGTGTTGGTTTGGGAGTGTAGGTGTGTTTGTGTGGGTGTGTGTGTGTTGGTTTGGTTGTGTGTTGGTGTGTGTGGGTTGGTTTGGGTGTGTGTTTGTGTGTTGGTTTGGGAGTGTAGGTGTGTTTGTGTGTTGGTTTGTGTGGGTGTGTGTGTGTTGGTTTGTGTGTGTGTTTGTGTGTTGGTGTGTGTGGGTTGGTTTGGGTGTGTGTTTGTGTGTTGGTTTGGGAGTGTAGGTGTGTTTGTGTGTTGGTTTGTGTGTGTGTTTGTGTGGGTGTGTGTTGGTTTGGGTGTGTGTGTTGGTTTGGGAGTGTAGGTGTGTTTGTGTGTTGGTTTGTGTGTGTGTTTGTGTGTTGGTGTGTGTGGGTTGGTTTGGGTGTGTGTTTGTGTGTTGGTTTGGGAGTGTAGGTGTGTTTGTGTGTTGGTTTGTGTGGGTGTGTGTGTGTTGGTTTGGGTGTGTGTTTGTGTGTTGGTTTGTGTGGGTGTGTTTGTGTGGGTGTGGGTGTGTTGGTTTGGGTGTGTGTTTGTGTGTTGGTTTGGGTGTGTGTTTGTGTTTTTGTTTGTTTGTGTGTTGGTTTGGGTGTGTGTGTGTTGGTTTGTGTGTGTGTTTGTGTGTTGGTTTGGGTGTGTGTGTGTTGGTTTGTGTGTGTGTTTGTGTGTGTTTGTGTTGGTTTGGGTGTGTGTTTGTGTTGGTTTTTGTGTGTGTTTGTGTGTTGGTTTGGGTGTGTGTGTGTTGGTTTTGGTGTGTGTGTGTGTTGGTTTGTGTGTGTTTGTGTGTTGGTTTGTGTGTTGGTTTGTGTGTGTGTTTGTGTGTTGGTTTGGGTGTGTGTGTGTGTTGGTTTGTGTGTGTGTGTTGGTTTGTGTGTGTGTGTTGGTTTGTGTGTGTGTTTGTGTGTTGGTTTGGGTATGTGTGTGTGTTGGTTTGGGTGTGTGTTTGTGTGTTGGTTTGGGTATGTGTGTGTGTTGGTTTGGGTGTGTGTGTGTTGGTTTGGGTGTTGGTTTGGGTGGGTGTTTGTGTGTTGGTTTGGGTGTGTGTGTGTTGGTTTGGGTGTGTTTGTGTGTTGGTTTGGGTGTGTGTGTGTGTTGGTTTGGGTGTGTGTGTGTGTTGGTTTGGGTGGGTGTTTGGGTGTGTGTGTGTGTTGGTTTGGGTGGGTGTTTGTGTGTTGGTTTGTGTGTTGGTTTGGGTGTGTGTGTGTGTTGGTTTGGGTGTGTTTGTGTGTTGGTTTGGGTGGGTGTTTGTGTGTTGGTTTGGGTGGGTGTTTGTGTGTTGGTTTGGGTGGGTGTGTGTGTTGGTTTGGGTGTGTGTTTGTGTGTTGGTTTGGGTGTGTTTGTGTTTGTGTTTGTTTGTGTGTTGGTTTGGGTGTGTGTGTGTGTTGGTTTGGGTGTGTGTGTGTGTTGGTTTGGGAGGGTGTGTGTGTTTGTGTTTGTGTGTTGGATTGGGAGGGTGTGTGTTTGGGAGTGTTTGTGTGTGTGTGTGTGTTTGTTGGTTTGGGAGTGTTTGTGTGTGTGTGGATGGGGGGGAGGGTTGATGGACAATTGTATGTTTTTATGTGAGTGTGTGTGTGTGTGCTAGAAAGTGACGGAACAATGTGGAAACCAAACAATGTATGTATGTCTATGTATGTATGTATGTATGTATTTTTATTTGTTTAAACTAAACTTTAAAGCTGGTGTTTCATCTCTCCTTGATATACTCTATGCTGGAGTCTGTAACCATTTCGAAACCTAATTTAACTTTGCCTGCTCATCATTGGGCTCTGCTTTTCAGGGGCCAAGCATACATAAGCAGGCAAACACACACACCTACACGCATACACACTCACACCCACACATACACACACACACACACACATACACACATTCACTCTAACTCGCAATTTCTATCTATCTATCCATCTACCTATTTTTTCTATGTATCTATTATTCTCTCTCTCTCTCATATATAGATATATATATATTATATATATATACCTATATAAATATATATATATATATATACAGTATATAACTATACAGTATATATATATATATATATATATATATATATATATACAGTATATATGTATGTGTGTGTGTGTGTGTGACAACGAAATGGGGCGAAAGTTATTAAGATCACCAAACTAATGGAAGGAACGTCTTCAAATCTGCAAACTAATATGCTAAACACGAGGGAAAAGGAGGTCGATAAAAAGCGAGTAGTGCCCCCTCTTAAAGAATGACAAAATATATGAATAATAATAAGAGATATAGTGAACAACCGGATGAATGAATTGGGATTTAGGGGAGGTGTGTCGTTTTTCTGGACCCTCTTTTCCCTCATGTTTAGCCCCAATGATTATATATATTTTAAGATGTTCTCCTCGTTAGTTTGTCGATTTTAAGAGCTTCCGTCCCATTTCTTCGTCAATATCAATACCTTTCGTCCCATTCATGCGTCGATTTTTTCCTGGCAAGCGATTTAAGAGGAACTGGTCTTCGGCCAGGACATAATTCTACCGAAATATGCACATATTTATCTTGAAGTGGATCTTGGAGGTGTTTCTAAAGTTTGTTAGCGGTCTAGGGACCAAACTAAAATCCTATTTTAAGATGGGGATGAGTCAATTTCTCGCTAGCTTTAAAGAAACAAGGTTTGTTTTTCTGGACTCCCTTCTCCCTCATGTTTAGCCTCATTAGTTTGACGATTGTAAGACCTTTTGTGCCATTTAGGTGTCGATTTTTTCCTGGCGAGCGATAGCAAGCCTCTAATTTTAGAAGTAACCGTAGAAAAATGTACAAATTTATCTTGATAGGGGGTGTAGGGGGTGTTTTTCTAAGCTTGATGGAGGTCTTGGGAAGAAACTAAGAATAATGAATGAATAAATATATGAACGAACTCCCTTAACCCTTTTTACTACTACAGATCCTTCTTAAGCTGCATAAAATCGTCTCAATGTAGCTGATAAAAACAACAAAATACATCCCCGGTAGTGAGAGGGTTAAGATGGAGATGAGTCAATTTCTCGCTAGCTTTAAAGAAACAAGCACTAAGTCCCTTAATTAACCCCTACAGTACCGATGACGTCCTTTTCTTTATATTGTTCCAACCATTATAGACGATGATATTCAGCTTAGGAAGGACCTCTAGCAATAATAAGGCTTCCAACTATCTCAACCCAACCCTTTCAACTGCCGCAGATCCTTTCTAAACTGCATAATATCGTCTAAATAAAGCTAGTATGAAGGGTGTTACGTATCTTGATCCTCAAGTGGTTAACTTGATGAATCTAGATAGCACAGAGATATATATTAAGGTATCAGTCAGCTGAAGGCAAAACAAAAGTAAAATCTAATAAAATTATTTCCTGTTGTTGCTTCCTTTCCTTTTGGATCTTAGGACTTAGTATCCTTTATTGACTGATACTCTTTAATTATGAAAAATACTGAAACTAATTAAAGTCATGTAGTATTTATAAAGAATTATTATTTAACCGAAGCTTAGTAGGCTATGGTTATGAACCGAATAAGTTATATCTAAAGGACTATTAATTCTATAAAAAGTCTTGAAAGATAAATATTAAAGTAAGAATATTTCCGTCTCTTACCCTTTTTGAAATAGATAGTTTTCTTATGTCCTTGTATTTATATTTAATGTAATTATTCTTGGTTCTGGTCTTACGTTAACAGTATTATATTATTTTTATCATCAGGATTAATATCAAAGTCACATAAAAAGTTAGATATATATTTAATAATTAGTTAAATGCATTTCTTAACCACGTAACATTGGTTTGATTATGAGTAAATAAAGTTACAGGATCGTTTCATAGATTCGATTCAGGTCTCACTCAAATAATATGAAAAGCAAAATATAATATTTTGAAGCAAAAGAATTTTCTTCAGCTTAGGAAATCACTAGAAGTAATATTAACACAGCCATGTTAGTCTAAGGCGATATTACTAATATGAGACAATAGCATCACCGTACTAAGCACCGTTAAGCAATGTAAGCTTAATTCAAAGAAAATGAAAGAACTCGTAAGTATTAATATAAAACAATAGTATTACTTTCATCATAACCCAATTACTTAAAGAGTTGCTTTAGTCCACAAGTTAGTCAACTAAAATAGTTAAGTACATAATAATAGCGTTAACGTTACTTCGCAATCAAATAGTTAAGTACACAATAATAGTAGCGTTAACGTTAATTCGCAATCAAATAGTTAAATACACAATAATAGTAGCGTTAACGTTAATTCGCAATCAAATAGTTAAACACATAATAGTAGCGTTCACGTTAATTCGCAATCAAATAGTTAAACACATAATAGTAGCGTTCACGTTAATTCGCAATCAAATAGTTAAGTACACAATAATAGTAGCGTTCACGTTAATTCCCAATCACATATCTCACTAACCAACATAACGTAAGTGTTTACACCGAACACACTTAACACACACATATATAATCTGACAGTCACAATCCCATTATAATACTTCACCCCGTCTTCCTCCAGCTGCAAGTTCACCTTCCCCAACTCCAAATGAGACTGATTTGAATGCCCACAACTCGGGTCTTATATACCAAACAATGATGGTGTAGGAACGAATCAGGAGGCGAGTGATGGTGCGCGCCCCTATCATAGCTCCTCGAGTTGCATAGCAGGTGCCTGGTCCAATCACAGCTCCCGGCGTCGATCATACGTCATAGCATCGTGGCATCGAGGTAGTTTGCAGGGTCCCCTATGACGCACGCAGGTGTGAAGGCTTGTTTGCAGGTATGCGGGCGAGGTAGTTTCCCCACTCGCTTCACCGTTTGGGTAGTTCGGCTCCTTCAACTCTAATTCTAACTCTTAAATTAACATACAGGGCTCCGTATGTCAGACCTCCCCCCTAGAAAAGAGTTTAAGGAGTACAGTACATAATATTAAACAGAATACATAAATAGATTCACCACCAGATTGGCAACAGCAAGATTATAATGAGGATATAATAAGGATATCACCCAAAGTAGGCAACGTCTCCAGGTACCACATCAGAACATAGCCGGAACGTAGCTGGAGCGTTATTCGAACTGCAAGGCATCTCACAGCTGAAGGCTTAAAAGCGCACTACAAAAGCATGATATTTACCTCGCTACAAGGGAGAGCTAATTGCCAAAATCCTCTCATTAAATTAAACTTACTGCTGTATGAGGCCAAACTGGTAAATGCAATCTTTGATCCGTGGCAGTGGGTAGGTATCGTTCTTTGTGACAGCATTGACTTGCCTATAGTCCCTACAAAACCTATGGCTCCCGTCTGGCTTTGGCACAAGTATGACTGGACTACTCCACTGGCTTAAGGCCCCAGTGATCAGTTCATTAGAAAACAAAGTCAAGCTCGACCTGCAGTATACTCCTGCGTTGTGGCGAGACACGGTAGGGGGATAGTTTAATGGGAGTTGCATCCCCTACGTCGATGTCGTGCACGGCCAAAGAAGGGAGCCCTGGAGTATCACGGAACACACTGGGAGACTGAGATAAAACAGAGATTAGATGGTTCGCTTGCTCAGAGGGAAGATGACATAGTTTAGATGGCAATTCCCTCCAAGCCACTGAATTATACTGAAAGTTGGATAGGCTACATGACAAGTCAAAGTCTGCATGGATACCTTCAGGCTCTGGAACAGTCTGTTGCGGGTCAGTAAGAGAACTGAAAACTTCGTCCGCACCAGGCTGTCCACAGGTCCTGACATTCACTGCCACAGTGGGAGAATCTGGAAGAGAGGAATCAGGAGACCTATGATAGGGTTTCAACATATTTATATGGAATACTTGCGTGGGCTTTCTCCTGTCTGGGGTAGTTACTAGATAATCGGTAATGCTCACCCTCCGAATGATCTTATATGGGCCCCTGAACTTGGCAGATAAAGGTTGGCCAAAAAGGGGGAGCAGGACCAAAACCTCATCACCGGGCTGAAACTCCCTCTCACGGGCTTTTCTGTCATACCATTTCTTCATGGAGCTTTTAGCCACGGTCAGGTTTTGAGCGGCAAACTCACACGAGGATCTCAGCCGGTTTTGAAATCTGAAACATACTTGGAGGTTTTGGTTCCCCTCCTGGCCAACTAGGCTATCCTGCAATAGTTGCAAAGGACCTCTTACCTGGTGACCGAAAACTAGCTCATTATGGGAAAAACCCAGGGATTCAGTTGGAACCTCACGAGTAGCAAATAAAAGAAAAGGTACCCCCTTATCCCACTCAACTCCGGTCTCTGTACAATATTTACGTAACATTCCTTTTAATGTCTGATGATATCGTTCGAGAACCCCTCGACTCTCTGGGTGGTAGGTGCTAGACTTAACATGCTCGATACCCAACTCCTTCAGGGACTGCTGAAAAATGTTAGAGGTAAAATTAGTTCCTTGATCACTTTGCACCTCATGGGGGAAACCCATTCTGGTGAAGAATTTGAGCAGTTCCTTGATGACGGTTGGAGCAGAGGTAGTCCTTAAGGGTATAGCCTCTGGGTAGCGAGTTGCCATGTCCATGATAGTTAATAAATAAATGTTACCTTGGGAAGTCTTAGGCAATGGGCCTACAATGTCCACTACCACCCGAGTAAAAGGATTCTCGAAAACGGGCAAGGGCACCAGAGGATGTACAGGCACCTTCTGATTGGGTTTTCCAGTCATCTGGCAAGTGCGACACACTCTACAACACTCCACTACATCTGCACGCATTCCTGGCCAGTAAAAGTGGGCTCTGATTCTGTCTAGAGTTTTTCTCACACCTAGGTGTCCTGCCAATGGTATACAATGGGCCATTTCCATGATATCTCTACGACAAGGTTTGGGGACTACTACTTGATGGACGTCCCAAGCCCCGTCATCGATTGGTCTGTGTGGCGGTCTCCATCTTCGCCACAATACTCCTCCTTTGAGGTAGAAACATTCACCACCCTCCTTCTCACATTCCTCTTCACTCACGGACCTGGTAGCTAACTCCTTGCATTCACTATCATCTCTCTGTAGCTCTACCAGGCCACTAGGACAATTTGGAGGGGTTTCATGGTCATCGTTAGGGTCAAGATGAGCCATAAAGGTGTCAGATAAATCCACCTCAGTCACATCATCAGGCACAGTAGGAGCGTCATTCACACTCTCATCATCCCTTTCATCAACTCTTACATTCGGTACATTTCTGTCTGAGGGAACTGCTACTTGAGACATTGAACGTGTGACAGCACACACAGGGAAAACAGTTGGCATCTCCTTTTCGAGCTCACCGGTTAGTGGCTCGTTAACAGGGGAAAGTGACAAAATGGGGTCTGGTCGGACCTTCTCACCTGCTACATCATTCCCCAAAAGGAGCGTTACCCCAGGCACAGGGATATCTTGGGACCTACACAAAGCTATGGTGGCCTCACCCTGTAGTAACTCGCATTCAATTTCGCCTTTTACCAAGTATGCATAAAACTGGCCTCCAGCACCTCTCATTACAACTAGTTCGCCAGGTGGGCACTCAGTGTAAGGATTCACCATGAGGGTGCTAGTAGAACCTGTGTCTCTTAGAATTTTTACCTCATGCATACAACCATTTAATCTCACGTTGCCAGATGAAATAAAGGGACGGTAACTGTCCTGCACTGATGGTGAAATTATTATTGGCTTAACCCTAGTGGGTTGCACCACACATGCTACTACACCCCTGTCTAGATGTTTTACGTTAGCTGCTAGGTACTCCTTCTGTCGAGAGTCCTGCATTAAAGGAACTTTTGGTGCTAGGTACTCCTTCTGTCGGGAGTCCTGCATTACAGGCACATATAGAGTTTGAGATACGGCGGCAACCGTCTGCCCCGATCTCTCGGTTCTCTCCTTGGCCCAGCACTGATAAGCTAGGTGGCCTCTCTTGCCACAAAAAGTACATACTTTAGGGGATACGGGAACGTTCCCTCTTTGAGCATTACTATTAGTTTGGGGCCCACCTCTGTTACCATTGCCCAGAGTCGCATTTTTAGTTGGGGGAACAATTCTGTTTTGGCTAGCTGGGGAAGACGTTATAGGCTTGTGACTGGGTCTGTCAGATTTGTGATTGGGATACTTAAAATTAGAGCTAGAATTATCGTAGGGCTTCTTTCCACGAAATTTGTTGTTGAGCACGTATGTGTCAGCCATGTCAGCAGCGTCGGCAAGACAATCTACCTTTTTCCCCTTTAAATGATAGGATACAGAAGAATCCATTTTCCATAGGAAATTTTCTAACAGGACCAATTCCTTCAGATCGTTGTAGCTTGTGACTTTCTTACTCTTGACCCAATGATTGAAAGTTTTAGTCATGGTCCTGGCAAATACCTTATGGGTTTCTTCTACTTTCTTCTGGTTTTTACGGAAAGATTGCCTGTAAGCCTCAGGCTGCAATTGATAGGTTTTTAGGATAGCTTCTTTGAGATTGTCATAATCCTGCCTAACTTCTGCTACTTCTGACAAATACGTGGCTCGACCCTGCCCTGTCAAAACGGTTTGCAACATGAAAGGCCATTGATCTCTTGTCCACTTCATACCTCCAGCAACTTCCTCAAACAAAACAAAGAAATCCTGCACATTATCCTCAGTGAAAGGTGGAATGACACTAGTCATTGTCAATCCCAGAGGGGGAGCAATTTCGGGAGCATTTGTATTGACATTTAGTTGAGCCGTACGATATTGATATTCACATTGTTCGGTCGTTGCACTGGCATTTATTCTGGCTAGTTCTATACTTAGTCTGGCTTGTTCGGTCGTTGCTTTTATTCTGGCTAGTTCCAGTACTTGATCACCGGTCAAACCAGGTGGCAATTGTTCATCAAGTTGGCTAGGTTTACTAGGGATCCCACCAACTGCTCCGTCACCCTCCCCGCCTTCTACAGGGAACAGGTGGGTTTTTATGGTCTGAGCCACCTCTACTTTAGACATGTTTGAGACAGTTAATTGGAGATGTGAGGCAAGCACTTTCAGTTCGGATTTGGACAGACAGTCAATATCAGGGGCTGTGGGTTCTGATTCTATGAAAACTCGAGCATCTTCTTCATTAATTAGTTGAGGCATGATTAATATTCGGTTTTTTAGTAGTGAAACGTTAATGAAACTGAGTGAAACTATGAAACGAATCCTGGCGAGGTCGCCACTCTTCTGTTACGTATCTTGATCCTCAAGTGGTTAACTTGATGAATCTAGATAGCACAGAGATATATATTAAGGTATCAGTCAGCTGAAGGCAAAACAAAAGTAAAATCTAATAAAATTATTTCCTGTTGTTGCTTCCTTTCCTTTTGGATCTTAGGACTTAGTATCCTTTATTGACTGATACTCTTTAATTATGAAAAATACTGAAACTAATTAAAGTCATGTAGTATTTATAAAGAATTATTATTTAACCGAAGCTTAGTAGGCTATGGTTATTTTTTTTTTTCTATGTGATTGAGGGAGGCAAAAGGCATAACTGCCTATAGCGAGTGCCTCCCCCATAGTTGAAAGAGTGACAGGGCCAAAATCAAGGGACGTTCGAGCCAAAATGCCTGGACACACTGAGTTTGAAGCAATTTAAGTCATAGGAAGAGGGAAAGACTGATTCTGGGAGAGAGTTCCAGAGCTCAGCTGTTGAGTAGAAGAAAGTTTGAGAGTAACGTTTCACTCTTGGGTTGGAGAGTTGCACAGAGTAGGGGTGGGATTGAGTTGCAAGACGGGTACCACGTGCCCTACGTAAAGGAGGTGGTATGCACTGGGATAGCTCTGAGGAACACTGATTATTATAGTAGCGATAGAATAGCGAGAGAGATGCAACATTGCGGCGGAGAGAGAGAGATTGCAGAGAGTTGGTGAGTGGACGGGAGTTAATGATACGAAAGCCCTTCCTTTCAACTTTGTCTAGGAGAGCGGTGTGAGAGGAACCTCCCCACACATGTGAACAATACTCAATACAAGGGCGCACTATGCCCCTGTACAGAGCAAGAAGCTGTGCAGGGGAAAAGAACCCCCTAAGGCGGTTGAGCACACCCAGCTTCTGGGAGGCTGCCTTAGCAAGACTGGTAATATGGTCCTTCCAAATGAGAGCAGAAGAAAAAGAGACACCAAGAATATTGAGAGAAGATGAAGGGTTGATTTTTGTATTGTTGAAGAATAAGGGATAGTCCTCTGGGAGATCCTGACGGGTAGATAGATGGAGAAATTGGGTTTTGGAAGCATTAAAGTTAACAAGGTTTTCTCTGCCCCAATTGGAAATTGTATTTAGATCAGAATTTAAGAGTTCTATGGCTTCATTACGTTTGTTGTTGAGAGATTGCTGGCTGGGGCGTTCTGAAAAACTAATGGAGTAGTGTAAGGTTGAGTCGTCTGCGTATGAATGGATGGGAATTAAGGTACAGTTAAGGAGATCATTTATAAAAATTAGAAAGAGAATAGGAGATAGGACAGAGCCCTGAGGAACACCGGAGTTTATAGGGTGAGGAAGTGAACAATGGCCGTCCACAACCACGGCTATGGAACGGCCGGAAAGGAAATTAGAGACAAAGGCACAGATGGAGGGATAGAAACCGAAGGAGGGTAGTTTAGAAATTAAAGATTTATGCCAGACTCTATCGAAGGCTTTCGATATGTCTAGTGCAATAGAAAAAGTCTCACCGAAGTCCCGAAAGGAGGATGACCAAGAGTTAGTAAGATATGAAAGAAGATCACCAGTAGAGCGACCCTTAAGGAAGCCATACTGGCGATCTGAGAGCAGATTATGAGAAGAGAAATGCTTAAGAAATTTGGAAGCAAGAATAGTTTCAAAAACTTTAGAAAGACAAGAGATAAGAGCAATTGGACGATAGTTGGAGGGTTGAGAGCGGTCACCCTTCTTTGGGACCGGTTGAATGTGAGCAAACTTCCAGCATGAAGGGAAGACGTTAGAGGATAGACAGAGACGAAAGAGTTTGCCTAGGCAGGGAGTCAGCACGGAAGCACAGTTTTTGAGAACAACAGGAGGAACACCGTCCGGACCGTACGCCTTATTAGTGTTAAGCCCAGAGAGGGTAAAAAGTACATCTTTAGAAGAGATTAGGATATTAGGCATAAGTAAGAGAGAGGAGGGCGGAGAGGGAGGAATAGCACCGGAATCATCCAAGGTGGAGTTTCTAGCAAAAGTTTGAGCGAAGAGTTTAGCTTTGTCAGAGGAAGAAGTGATGGTTGAGCCATCAGAGTGGGAAAGGGGAGGGAAAGACGAGGAATAGAAATTGTTGGAGAGGTTTTTGGCTAGATGCCAGAAAGCTTGGGAAGAGCTAGAGTTGGATAGTTCAGTGCATTTATTATTGATGAAAGAGTGTTTGGCAAGTCGAAGAACAGATTTGGCTTGATTCCGGGCAGAAACATATGAAGAATGAGAGTCTTGAGTTTTAAGGCGTCGGTACCGTTTGAATGCTTCCTCCTTATTGCGGACAGCAGTAGAACAGGCGTGAGTAAACCAAGATTTTTTAGCATTAGTCTGAGAGAAAGAGAATGGAATGTATGCTTCCATGCCCGATAGGATTACCTCGGTAATGCGTTCAGCACTCTCCGAGGGTCCTCGGCCATGGAAGCAGAAATCATTCCATGGGAAATCAAACCGAATAAGAATGAACCGAATAAGTTATATCTAAAGGACTATTAATTCTATAAAAAGTCTTGAAAGATAAATATTAAAGTAAGAATATTTCCGTCTCTTACCCTTTTTGAAATAGATAGTTTTCTTATGTCCTTGTATTTATATTTAATGTAATTATTCTTGGTTCTGGTCTTACGTTAACAGTATTATATTATTTTTATCATCAGGATTAATATCAAAGTCACATAAAAAGTTAGATATATATTTAATAATTAGTTAAATGCATTTCTTAACCACGTAACATTGGTTTGATTATGAGTAAATAAAGTTACAGGATCGTTTCATAGATTCGATTCAGGTCTCACTCAAATAATATGAAAAGCAAAATATAATATTTTGAAGCAAAAGAATTTTCTTCAGCTTAGGAAATCACTAGAAGTAATATTAACACAGCCATGTTAGTCTAAGGCGATATTACTAATATGAGACAATAGCATCACCGTACTAAGCACCGTTAAGCAATGTAAGCTTAATTCAAAGAAAATGAAAGAACTCGTAAGTATTAATATAAAACAATAGTATTACTTTCATCATAACCCAATTACTTAAAGAGTTGCTTTAGTCCACAAGTTAGTCAACTAAAATAGTTAAGTACATAATAATAGCGTTAACGTTACTTCGCAATCAAATAGTTAAGTACACAATAATAGTAGCGTTAACGTTAATTCGCAATCAAATAGTTAAATACACAATAATAGTAGCGTTAACGTTAATTCGCAATCAAATAGTTAAACACATAATAGTAGCGTTCACGTTAATTCGCAATCAAATAGTTAAACACATAATAGTAGCGTTCACGTTAATTCGCAATCAAATAGTTAAGTACACAATAATAGTAGCGTTCACGTTAATTCCCAATCACATATCTCACTAACCAACATAACGTAAGTGTTTACACCGAACACACTTAACACACACATATATAATCTGACAGTCACAATCCCATTATAATACTTCACCCCGTCTTCCTCCAGCTGCAAGTTCACCTTCCCCAACTCCAAATGAGACTGATTTGAATGCCCACAACTCGGGTCTTATATACCAAACAATGATGGTGTAGGAACGAATCAGGAGGCGAGTGATGGTGCGCGCCCCTATCATAGCTCCTCGAGTTGCATAGCAGGTGCCTGGTCCAATCACAGCTCCCGGCGTCGATCATACGTCATAGCATCGTGGCATCGAGGTAGTTTGCAGGGTCCCCTATGACGCACGCAGGTGTGAAGGCTTGTTTGCAGGTATGCGGGCGAGGTAGTTTCCCCACTCGCTTCACCGTTTGGGTAGTTCGGCTCCTTCAACTCTAATTCTAACTCTTAAATTAACATACACTCTTAAATTAACATACAGGGCTCCGTATGTCAGAAGGGTAACGCACGTCGCTGGGACTCAAAGGGTTAAGGGGAGGTTTTTAGTTTGGTCTCTAGATATCCATCAAGTTTAAGATTACACCCCCTTGAGCCCCTTCAAGATAAATTTGTAAATTTTTCGGTAGAAAAATGGAGGAGGAGGAGGAGGAGAAAAGAATAAAGACGATGAATATGAACGAAGAAGAAAAAGAAGAACAAAGAACAAACAGAAAAGAAGAGGATGAAGAAGAAGTAAAAGGAGAAGAAGAAAGGGATGAAAGGGGTGACTACAAACAAAGAGTGGAAGGAAGGAGGATAGACATATGAAATGAGAGAGAGAGAGAGAGAGAACTGGTTAGCCTTGGTTGAACACTAACACGGGTTTAAGGGGAACTATTTTGTTTGAATGAACCCCCTTCTTCTCCTTCGTGTTAGGCGATAAAACGGCCCTACACACTACTGTTAGTGGTAGAGGGGGGGGGGGGGTCAAAACGGCCCTACACACTACTGTTAGTGGTAGAGGGGGGGGGGGTCAAAACGGCCCTACACACTACTGTTAGTGGTAGAGGGGGGTCAAAACGGCCCTACACACTACTGTTAGTGGTAGAGGGGGGTCAAACCGGCCCTACACACTACTGTTAGTGGTAGAGGGGGGGGGGGGGGTCAAACCGGCCCTACACTCTTGTTAGTGGCGGGGGAGGGGTGGGGGTCGTCGTCATTCATCACCACTGTCGTCCCCCATGTCCTAAGGGGCCTACATCCTCACATCCTCAGAGCACAAACGGAATGTAGAAGGGGAAACATATACATCCCAAGAACATGAAGGACACACAAGTTGCAGCTACACATCCAATCATCGGATTAAATCCTCCCGCAGCTGGAGCTGGAGCTGGTGGTGTCTTCTCATAAGGAAACAGAGGTAGTTCTTCCTCCGATGATGATGAAGACGAGCTGCTGTACTTCTTCCTCTTCTTTTTCTTCTTCTTATCTTTCTTCTTCTTCTTCTTCTTCTTCGTACCGATCTTCGTTGCAGGATACTCATTGTCTGACGGATGGTCTCTCCCAGCATGTTTCATAACGCGTTGATAGTAAAGGCGAAGCCCAGCGTATATCATCATTCCGACGGACAAGACGAGAACCAGATAGTACCCCACCGCCCACTAGCATAGGGTGTAGATAGCGGTATACTAGTTGGTGAGGCGCAGCTGCTCCTCCAAGCACTAGTGGTAGTCCCGGAACTGGAGGGCGGTGTAGAATGGCAGGTTCCAATCATCCTCAGGTTCCTTACATGGCTGAAGGAACCGTAGTCTATGAAGGACCTTGGTGGCTGTGTTGGGGACCAGGTCTAGGCGGACCTATACGTCCTCCACCTTCTACCTCTCATAACTGATCCACTCTCTGTTCCCATAGTACGCCAGGGCCATGCAGCACAACAGGGCCATGCAGCACGCCATATAGTGCATCAGGGCCATGTAGCACGCCGTAAACGGCAACTCTAATTTAACAACCTACATAATCCCCCCAAAAAAAATATATATTTGCCCTTATATAATAACTGTACGGGGAGCTTTCTTGACCACTCAGGTGTTTACATTTAGTTTTGAGATTATAAGAGGGGACTACACTAAAGGCGTTACCTTTCGCCCCATTTCGTTGTTAATTTTAAGACCTTTCGTGCCATTTAGGTGTCGATTATTCCCTGGCGAGCGATAGCGAGCCTTCAATTTTAAGAGGAACCGGCCTTCGGACGGGAAATGTTTCTACCGAAAAATGTACAAATTTATCTTGGAAGGGAGTCTAGGGGGTGTGTTTTAAGATCGATGGAAGACTAGGGAACAAACTAAAAACCTCCCCTTACTAAGTGTTGTCAGATATTTCACAAAGTTTCGGACACTGACTACAACTCTAAGGGATAAGCACTTTTCCCAGTAACTATAAAGATACCAATAACGCTTGTTGAGCGAAAACCACTGGAATCTATGACAACACTTAACCCTTAAACCCTTTGAAGCTCTGACGCATTTTAGCAGTTTATTATGGCTATCATTAGACGATGTTATGCAGCTTAGGAAGTATCTGTGGGTATTAAAAGGGTAAATACTATCTCAATCAACCCTTTGACTTCCATATACCGTTACTAATCTGAATAAAATCGTCTAATAGTAACCAGAAACAGAACAAAAACGCGTATTGGAGCTTGAAAGGGTTAATACCCCCGATTGTACATTATTAACAAGGGCTCATACCCCTACACATCGAAAGACAGCATTTATTAACCCCTAGTGTACCGGAGACGTCTTTTTCGGACCCATGTCATCTCAACCAGTAGCTCTCAACCAGTGCCAAATTAACCCAGACCAACCAAACCAGTGCCAAAATGTAGTACTAACCTAACCTAACCGTATTGGTTAATTTGGCACTGGTTGAAATGGTCTACTGGTTGAGTTGACCAGTCACCGTCTTTTTCATATGATTTCAGCCACATTTAGACAATTTTATGAAACTTAGGAAGGATATCTATATAATATTTTCGATTGTCTGTCTATCTGTCTGTTTTTTATGCATGGCCACATTTTTAAAGCTAGAGCGTTCATACTTGGTATGCATAGTAAGGGGGTCCCTAGGCAGGTTTTAGTGAACAAATAGAATTCCCCAGGGTGAAAGGGACGGAGAAAATGGGCGCGAAATCGGAAAAATGACCGTTTGGGGCAGAAGGAGGCCTCCGATCGAAAAGGTGTATGGAACGAAAGTTGTTCGCAGCCCCCCAAAATGGGGGTACGGATGAGGTCAGATCCAAAATCGGAGGTCATTTAGCGGCCGAAATCGAGGTCGCCGTTTAATGAGGCACAGGGAGGTCGAGGCCGGTGATTTCCAACCTATTTCCACGTACCTACTTCCACGTAGCCTACCTATTTCCACGTACCTATTTCCAACCTATTTCCACGTATGTTCTGTCCTTTTCTATCTTTCTCTGGCTTGTATCCATTTGGCCCCATTCAGCCCCATTCAGCCTACTGTTTTAAGACGTTTATCCCCATCCAGGTGTCAATGTTTTACTGGTGAGCGGTAGCGAGCCAGTATATTTTTAATTTTTGTTTGACAGCAGGCTAAATTTGTACATTTTTCGATAGAAAAATTTCTCCGGCGAAGCCGGTTTTCTTCATATAGTGCTGGCTCGCTATCGCTCGCCAGGAAGAAATCGACACCTAGATGGGGATAAACGTCTTAAAATAGTTGGCTGAATGGGGCCGAATGGATACAAGCCAGAGAAAGAAAGAAAGGGACAGAAATAACAAAAAGCAGGTCAACCCCCTTAAAACAGTAGGCTGAATGGGGTCGAATGGCTACTACCCAGATAGAAGAAAAAAAGCGGGTTGGTCCCCTTAATTGAAAGGGTCCGTAAAATATAGAGTTATCCCGCTCAAAGCCAGACAACCAATCAGCATCTAGCTATGGCTGCCCGACCAATGGAAATTAACCTGTGTTTGGGCACGTTTGTCCAATTAACCTGTGTTTGGGCACGTTTGTCCAATATACTTTATTTTCCATTGTTTAAATTTTATGTTGAGGCCTGTGCTCTGCCGTGCTGTGTTTGAAGGGGAGAGCTTTAATAATATATATATATATATATATATATATATATATATATATATATATATATACTGTATATATTGAGAATATATCACAAATACACGTGAGCCACTAAATGTTTCTAGTCTCTCAGTAGGGATCGAACCATCGACCATCAGGATGATAGCCGACGCTTTAATCAATTACACCACGGCAGACTGCCGTGGTGTAATTGATTAAAGCGTCGGCTATCATCCTGATGGTCGATGGTTCGATCCCCATTGAGAGACTAGAAATATATATATATATATATATATATATATATATATATATATATATATATATATATATATATATATATATATATATTTGTATTTAATTGCGTCCCTAGACCTCCATCAAGCTTTAACAAACAAAAATCCCAAATCCCCTTCGAGATAAATTTGTGCATTCTTTGGTAGAAAACTGAACCAGCCGAAGGCCGGTTCTTGATAAATTACAGGCTTGCTATCACTTGCCAGAAAAGTCGACATCTAAATGGCACGAAAGGTCTTAAAATTGAGAGAGAAATGGGGCGAAAGTTCTTTAACTACCCAAAATAATGGGGCGAATGTGTAATAACATCAACACTAATGGGGGCTAAACACGAGGGAGAAGGGGGTCCAGAAAAACTACCCCCCGTATTACATACAATAAAGCGAATACACCAAAACCAACCCTCTGATTCCCTTTTAGTTAACCCTTCAACGTCTTTAGTTAACCCTCTGCTTCCCTTTTAGTTAACCCTTCAACGTCTTTAGTTAACCCTCTGATTCCCTTTTAGTTAACCCTTCAACGTCTTTAGTTAACCCTCTGATTCCCTTTTAGTTAACCCTTCAACGTCTTTAGTTAACCCTCTGATTCCCTTTTAGTTAACCCTTCAACGTCTTTAGTTAACCCTCTGATTCCCTTTTAGTTAACCCTTAAACGTCTTTAGTTACCCTCTGATTCCCTTTTAGTTAACCCTTCAACGTCTTTAGTTAACCCTCTGATTCCCTTTTAGTTAACCCTTCAACGTCTTTAGTTAACCCTCTGCTTCCCTTTTAGTTAACCCTTCAACGTCTTTAGTTAACCCTCTGCTTCCCTTTTAGTTAACCCTTCAACGTCTTTAGTTAACCCTCTGATTCCCTTTTAGTTAACCCTTCAACGTCTTTAGTTAACCCTCTGATTCCCTTTTAGTTAACCCTTCAACGTCTTTAGTTAACCCTCTGATTCCCTTTTAGTTAACCCTTCAACGTCTTTAGTTAACCCTCTGATTCCCTTTTAGTTAACCCTTCAACGTCTTTAGTTAACCCTCTGATTCCCTTTTAGTTAACCCTTCAACGTCTTTAGTTAACCCTCTGATTCCCTTTTAGTTAACCCTTCAACGTCTTTAGTTAACCCTCTGATTCCCTTTTAGTTAACCCTTCAACGTCTTTAGTTAACCCTCTGATTCCCTTTTAGTTAACCCTTCAACGTCTTTAGTTAACCCTCTGATTCCCTTTTAGTTAACCCTTCAACGTCTTTAGTTAACCCTCTGATTCCCTTTTAGTTAACCCTTCAACGTCTTTAGTTAACCCTCTGATTCCCTTTTAGTTAACCCTTAAACGTCTTTAGTTAACCCTCTGATTCCCTTTTAGTTAACCCTTCAACGTCTTTAGTTAACCCTCTGATTCCCTTTTAGTTAACCCTTCAACGTCTTTAGTTAACCCTCTGATTCCCTTTTAGTTAACCCTTCAACGTCTTTAGTTAACCCTCTGCTTCCCTTTTAGTTAACCCTTCAACGTCTTTTTTAAATTAATCTGGCTACTATTAGACGATTTTATTCAGTTTTAAAAGGCCCTCAAGCCATTAATAGGCCTCCAACATATGACGCGATTTTGAGCCTATTGGGGATACTTTAAAGCCTTTGTTACCATCAGGGGTATTTAGAAACCTTTAGTTTAGTTACTTCAACCTCTGCAGTTGTCTTTGAGTTAGCCGTGTTGAGCCTGTTGGGGATACTTTAAAGCCTTTGTTACCATCAGGGGTATTTAGAAACCTTTAGTTTAGTTACTTCAACCTCTGCAGTTGTCTTTGAGTTAGCTATGTTGAGCCTATTGGGGATACTTTAAAGCCTTTGTTACCATCAGGGGTATTTAGAAACCTTTAGTTTAGTTACTTCAACCTCTGCAGTTATCTTTGAGTTAGCTATGTTGAGCCTATTGGGGATACTTTAAAGCCTTTGTTACCATCAGGGGTATTTAGAAACCTTTAGTTTAGTTACTTCAACCTCTGCAGTTGTCTTTGAGTTAGCTGTGTTGAGCCTGTTGGGGATACTTTAAAGCCTTTGTTACCATCAGGGGTATTTAGAAACCTTTAGTTTAGTTACTTCAACCTCTGCAGTTGTCTTTGAGTTAGCTGTGGGCATAACACTAATTTTGGAGAGATAATTATAAGAGTGAGAGAACTCTATTTATTATTGCTAATCTGGCAACCTCTGCGTCATATGAGCCTGAAAGGGTTAATAGGCCTCGAACTATCTCACTTAAGGGGAGGCTTTTAGTTTGGTCCCTAGATATCCTTCAAGCTTAAGATTACATCCCGTTGAGCCCCTTTCAAGATAAATTTATACATTTTTCGGTAGAAAAATGTCCCGGCTGAAAGCCGGTTCCTCTTAAATTACAGGCTCGCTATCGCTCGCCAGGATAAAATCGGCACGAAAGGTCTTAAAATTGATAGAAATGGGTTGAAAGGTCTTAAAATCGTCAAAATAATGGGGCGAACATCTTAAAATTAGAAACACAATGGGGCTAAACATGAGGGAGGAGAAAGGCGTCCAGAAAAGAAATCCCTCCAGTGGAAACCTCTCTTTAACTCTTTAATTAACTTTTTTTTTTTTTTTTTTTTTTTTTTTTTTTTTTTTTGACTGCCACCACAGATCCAGCTTCAACGGCACACACCGTCGTCTACACATAGCAAAAAGACATATACAAATATACATATACAAAAGACGTTGCCGGTACAGGAGGGGGGGGGGGGGAGGAATTGGTTCATTTGTCGGTCGATTTTTTTCATTTATTTATATATTTTTCTAGTTTCCTCCCTAGACCTCCCATCAAACTTTAAAAAAAAAAAAAAAAAAAACATCCATTATATCCCCCTTCTAAATTAATTTGTACATTTTCCGGTAAAAGGCGGGTTCTTCCAAAATTACAGGCTCGCTATAGTTCGCCAAGAAAAAAATGTACACCTAAATAGCACGAGAGGGCTTAATGTTGACACAGAAATGGGGCGAAACGTCTTAAAATCGACAAACGAATGGGCCGAACATCTTAAAATCTGAAAACTAATGTGGCTAAACATGCGGGAGAAGGGTGTCTAGAAAAACCAGCCCATCTCCCCTTGGGGAGATGTCCACTTGAGGGATTTTTTTCTTGACTCCTTTCTCCCTCATGTTTAGCCCCATTGTTTTTCTAAATTTATGACGTTTGCCCCATTATTTTGACGATTTTAAGAACTTTGAACCCATTTCTGTCAATTTTAAAACATTTCGTGCCATTTAGGTGTCGATTTTATCCTGGCGAGCGATAGCGAGCCTGTAATTTAAGAGGAACCGGCTTTCAGCCGGGACATTTTTCTACCGAAAAATTTACAAATTTATCTTGAAAGGGGCTCAAGGGGGTGTAATCTTAAGCTTGATGGATATCTAGGGACCAAACTAAAAACCTCCCCTTAACACCTTCATCAAGACTCGTGGGCTCGTTTCTTCCTTTCGTTCAGGCTGTTAGTAGACGAGTTTATTCAGATTAGGAAGGGTGTAAGATGCTATAAATGTGTGTGTGTGTGTGTTGTGAGAGAGTGAATGTGTTTGGGTGTGTTGTGTGAGAGTGTGTTTGTGTGTGTGTGTGTTGTGTGAGAGAGAATGTGTGTGTGTGTGGGTGTGTTGTGTGTGTGTGTTGTGAGAGAGAGAATGTGTGTGTGTAGGTGTGGGTGTGTTGTGTGGGTGAGAATGTGTATGTGTGAGAGTGTGTGTGTGTGTGCGTTGTGTGAGAGTGTGTGTGGGTGAGAATGTGTATGTGTGTTGGTGTGGGTGTGTTGTGTGTGTGAGAATGTGTATGTGTGTTTGTGTGTGTGTGGGTGTGTTGTGTGTGTGAGAATGTGTATGTGTGTTGGTGTGAGAGTGTGTGTGGGTGTGTTGTGTGTGGGTGTGTTGTGTGTGTGAGAATGTGTATGTGTGTTGGTGTGAGTGTGTGTGGGTTGTGTTGTGTGTGGGTGTGTTGTGTGTGTGAGAATGTGTATGTGTGTTGGTGTGAGTGTGTGTGGGTGTGTTGTGTGAGAGTGTGTGTTGTGTGAGAGTGTGTGTGGGTGTGTTGTGTGAGAGTGTGTGTGGGTGTGTTGTGTGTGGGTGTGTTGTGTGAGAGTGTGTGTGGGTGTGTTGTGTGAGAGTGTGTGTGGGTGTGTTGTGTGAGAGTGTGTGTGGGTGTGTTGTGTGAGAGTCTGTGTGGGTGTGTTGTGTGAGAGTGTGTGTGGGTGTGTTGTGTGTGGGTGTGTTGTGTGTGTGAGAATGTGTATGTGTGTTGGTGTGAGAGTGTGTGTGGGTGTGTTGTGTGAGTGTGTGTTGTGTGAGAGTGTGTGTGGGTGTGTTGTGTGAGAGTGTGTGTGGGTGTGTTGTGTGTGTGGG
>JBAKBP010033804.1:0-21443 GCA_037953745.1 Lithodes maja | reverse complement strand
CAGGGAAATGCATATACGAGTGCAACAAACATCAATCAATCCTATTCTAGTTAACCCTTCCAAAAATAGGCTATCTAACAGGCACTTATCTCGTGAGAACTCAAGCGATAATACTTTGGCTGACTAAATCTGCACCAAAGGGGTCATGGAGGTTAAACAGGGACGAGAAGAGAAGAAGATAGGCTGTTCAGAGAGTAGAGAAAGTTCACATCAGTCGGAAGAATATGGATAGTTGCAAGGGATATGAGAAGTCGCTTTGCCTGATGAGTTCTGAGTAAAACATGGCGAGACCTCCCTTTTTATACTCGGCCCTCTAGCGGCATATCTCAAACTACTTAAGGACCGCCCACTGGCAATCATGACGTCATATTCTCTCTCAATCTGGGATCGACAAAGAACTTCCCACGCGCTGAAAGGGAGGAAGGGAGGAGGGAGGAGGGAATTAGGCCTACCGGCCCGCGTGGCGCACTCACTGATCCCCGTTACGTAACTCTCTCTCTCATCATTGTATATAAGTCCCACACACAATACTTATATCTAATGATATAAAATAGAACTCGTTGACTTAGAAGAAAACAAAATACATAATGATAATACTTATAGTACAACGGTTCACATAAACTGAGTTAGGAAACTCTACACAGACTACAGCCAAAGTTCCTGCCCTGACGATCCTAGCGAGGGTGGGGCCTGACTGGGCGTTCTGTACAGCATGCTCATACTCGACATGCGTCACACCTCCCCCAAGATTTTACTTGCTCAACCCTGAGCTAAAATCTGATATACAGAACCCCATCAAACCCCTCACACCCAGCGACCGCATGGCACTAAAACAACGCTGAGTTTATCACTAAAACACATCTTATAAAAAAAAAAAAAAAATCACATTTCATAACTCCTCCCAACAATAGTAAAAGACATAATATCATGCTCCCAGAGCGAGCTTACAGCAGCTCAGCCGTTTGATAGTTCGTGGACTACTCAAACCTTATAGGCTATGACAAACTTATACAATTATCTTCATCAAAAAGAAAGAGTTTTTATATGATTTTTATATTTTAATATGTTTTTTCCGGCTGCACTATAAGGGCAGCCTATTTTCTTCTATACCAAACGCTCAACAATCCTGCTTTACGACCCAATACGCTGGGCTACAACCGCGAGCCAACAAGCACCAAGCGCAAAATACTACTCAAACTAAAGCAGGAGGCTACCCGTGTGTCAATCTACCCAGGATCATATACCCCTGAACGACCACATGCAACCTCGTTGTCACAACCGGCAATATGGCTTATGTCCAGGTTATATACCAATAACCTTAGTGACCACCTGGTCAGCCTCATATTCCGATTGTGAAACTGGTCCAAGATCTCGAGAGGGTAATGATCTGGGTAAACTACACCGACCGGACCATAGGCTGGAACATAGATCTCGAAATGCCCCAGCGCATCATTGTCCTTTTCACTTTCATTCATCAGGCTCTGACACGTTGCTGGTGCATTCTTAAGTCCGTCAGGCACAACATTGCACTGGTAGGTACTCCCGTCCACAACAAAACCACATACCTCTTTAGCAAGCTCGGACAAAGTTACAAGCAACGACCACTCACGACATTCCTTATCCCTCAGACCCTTCGTCCACACGTAATCCAGCTCTGCTTGCACCATAGGCTGTCGAGCAGGATTTATATGGTAGGGAATTAAACTGAGCCTTGCACCATCTCCAGCCTGCATGTCGGATTCTACCCCGTACATCAGGCCTGGAGAAGCAACAAACATGCGAAAGTACTGCCATAGCCTAGTAAATAACTGCCTTGCACTGTCTCCACAAATAACATGCCTAGTGCCCTCCCACAACCCAGCCGAGACCGCAGCTTCTAACCTGTAGTCTCCCTCCTTCTCCACCTTCGTCCCTAGAACAGCCAGGTCATGAGAGGGACAATCAGTACCACCTGTGCAGTCACTCCCACAGTTCATTATTGCTAAGGCTTCCCCGCCGATACCGTACATGCGCACCCCCGCATTCCTTGTGACAACATCTGCCTGCGCAGCATCACCGCTTTCAGCGACATGGCCAGATACAGTCGGTCTATGGTAGGGCTGTTGCATTAGACTAGAGCAGCATTGGGAGGCTATGCGACGACCGGGCACTGCGATACCACAGCCGACCTTACCAATCTGCTCAATGTCCTCCTTTTGACCACCACCCTTGGCAGCCATGGGTCGACCCTGACCTGGCAACCATGCCAAAGCCTCGTCGCCCACCTTGAACCACCGAAACAACGAGGCTAACGGTCTTTTAACATTCACGTGACCTGCCCGCGGAACATCTCGCACCGTCCGAGTTGTGAGACTCAGGGGCTCGGCACGACCAGTGGGGTATGAACCGAGCTGGTGCTGGAGTGCTGCACACTGCTGCTCAGGCAGGTGCTCTAGCGCTTCCACAGCCACCAGACTCGTGTCCCCCACCCACTGCTTCGCCGAGACATGACAATCCCTACTCTCCTCCACCTGTGCCCTACTGCCCCCCTCTCCTTCTCCACCTTGGCCGCGGCAGACCAACGCAGGGACAGTAGGCTGCTCAGGTGGTTGCCTCACAAACTCCTCCAACAGGTTCACATGACATGCTTCCCCGTCCTCGTGTTTAATCTCGACAGCACCATTACCACACTTCTGAACTTCCGGATCCTCCACTTGCAGTTTACAAATATCTGAGGGAGCCAACCTGTCTAGATGCTTCCGAAGCAACCCAAGTCCTTCCCCAATATCAAACTGAGCAACCCTTTTTTCTCTCCGTGTGCAACGTTGCTGCCTCGGAGTCTCTTCCGGCCCTACCTCCTCACTAGCTGTGACAGGTCCTGGGGCCTCTCCAGACTCTAACATAGGTGCCAATACTGAATCACCCAGGAGAGCCGCCGAGTCAAAACTCTTAAAACCAACTCCAGCTTTAGCCTCCTCCTGTTGATCGTTCCTCTGCTGGTCTGAAGACGGAGGACTAGGCTGTGACACTTTAGCTGCCCGAGCTCGGGTGACAGCACACGCCATGGGTTGTGCCTGGCACCGCTCGACACACTCTTGCTCTTCCCTACTCACGTCGGCCGTCCTCTCGGCAACGACTAAGGGTAGAACCTCAGAAGCGGGCATTGCAAAGTCGTTGCCGAGAAGAAGGTCGACGCCCTCCACTGGCAGTTTCTCCACAATCCCGACATCCAATTCACGTGTCACACCATCCACCTCCAACTCCAACCGCACCAGCGGGTATGACCGAGTTGCATTAATACCCTGCACCACTACCACCCGAGCCACATTTATAGGGTAGCCAGTCAAGTTATTCATCAGAGTCTGGGAAGCACCTGTATCACGCAAGACCTCTACTCCATGCTTGCGCCCCGCCCACATCACGCAACCCCGTCCTCTATGGTCGCAAAAAACATCCTGAGCAGGGTTCGAGCCTCCCAGGTGCTTCTGCATTGGCTGTGCCTCAGCCTCTGACGAACTGCCCCGGGCAAACTCAGAAAACTTCGGAGACACACCAATGTTGCAGGCCAAAGACACAGCTGCTGTAGGTGGTTTGCTAGGACAGACTCTTGCAAAGTGCCCCTTTTCATGACAATGATAACACTCCAACTCCCCTCTGGGCTTCCCTTGGTACTGGGAAGGGCCCGGCCCCTTCTTAAATGGGACGGTGCTAGTCTTGTGGTCAGTCTTGGTATCATAGCTCTTGTACTTGTTTGCATAATGTATATCACTAACTCGGGGGGGTGGGGCGTCACGCCCCTTGTTACCTGCCTCACTACGCTGGGCAGACCCGCACCCACGAATTAGTGATAGCCGGAGGTCAGCCATCTCAGCTGCCTCCTGTAGAGTTTTAGGGTTCTTTTCTTTAATAGTTAAAGTCATATCTGCACCAGTACACTTATAAAACTGCTCGAGCAGAAACAGCTCAGTCAACTGTTCGGCCGTCTCAGCTTTCTCAGAACGTGTCCAGTTAGCAAGTGCATCTTTTAAGTCCCGGGCATGTTCAAGAAAGGTCGCCTCCCTAGTCTTTGTAACACCCCGAAACTTCAATCGATATGTTTCTGGTTGCAACTCGTATGCCCGTAGGACAGCTCTCTTCAATACTGGGTAGTCAATGCAAGACTCTAAAGGCAGTGCATCATAAGCCTTCAGACCCTTACCCGTAAGTCTTGAGGAGACTAGAGCTGCCCACTTCTCTTCAGGCCAATTATGCTCCCTACACTTCTTCTCAAAACGATTAAAAAATTCTGTGACTTCAGTTTCACTAAATGCCGGCACCAACTTGACTAAGTGGGACAAGGACTGTTCTCTTACTTGGCCCTCACGGCCCATCCGAATCCCTGTCGACTCTGCACGAGTCTTATCTAAATCTATTTGAGCACAATATTTCTCTGAGTCGTACCTAAGCTCAGCCTCGTGCCTCCTAACCTCAATCTCATGCCTCCTAGTCTCATTCTCCTGCTTCCTAACCTCAGTCTCATGCCTCCTAGACTCATTCTCCATTTTAGCAAGCTCGAGTTTAAATATCATCTCAGGAGACAGGCCGGAAGAGGGAGCTGCCACTACTGAAGGAGGGGGGGCAAGAACTGGGGAACCACCATACGCACCGCCCGAGGGCACTCCAATCTTCCAATGCTCATCCCTCTGTGGGAGAGTGCTAACCTCCGGCAACTGAGTGGACGGCACTGTGGGAGTCGAGTGAGAGGGGATCTGGGGAGGAACCCCCCCAAACGCCCTCTCCTCCGAAACCCCATGTCGCCCACGCAACACCCAGGAAATCAGCTCCCCCTTGGACATCCCTCCTACATTGGATAGACCCAAAACCTTGGCTATCAGGTGCAAGCCATAAACATTCACCCCAGTCAGCCTCTCCTCCGTCACATGGTACTGCTTACTCACAAAAAGTCTAGCATCCTCCTCACTAGTTACTAACGGCACCTCCTCACTTAGCATCTCTCGCTCCTCGTCAGTACTAGGGCCCGACATACTGAAGTTCACCAAAAAATTCTCGAGACAAAAGTGTTAAACTCCCTTATGCAAGCACTAATTACTAAATTAACTGGAGTCTCTTAAATGCTCTCCTAATTGCCTTACAAAAAAAAATATTCTTCAATATGTACGCTAAAGTACGAACAAACAAATGTTGTACAACTCTGCAAAAAAATTATACTGTTCACAAAATCCTAAGCAAGGTCGCCATTTGTTACGACCGGGCACTCGGGTACACTAGGGCTCTTACACAGGACTCGAGTATGGCTCGCTGCCACAACGGAAACACACGATCCCAACCCCAGAGTACTGCCAGCCGAACAAAAAACGCCACTACCCTCCAGAGTTCTATCTGCTATAACGGGGTATACAAGAACTCGGTACCCGGTACTAGCGTTTCACACAACAGACTAATAACAAGACGGGAGTTATCTAGTCTGGTCAACAATCAAACAAAGAAGAAAGTACTACAACACTAAAGAATAGTGTTGGCCGAAGCCGAAGTAATCCACCCTTGAACTAAGAACTTAAGAAGTCCTCCACCCTCTACTTCGGATCGGCACTATTACGTTACGTTAAACAATAGTCCTCGAGCATCAAGCAAGGAATCTTCTGATAAGTTAGATGCTTCTCGAATACTCATAAGAAGTAAGTATCGGATTTTGAACAGCAATTTAATGAATAACTCACTGGTAATTAAAGGCTTTAAATTGACATAAGAAGAATTATAAGAATAAGCAATAGGATATGGCAAACATTAAGAAGAAGTACTCCGACAATGCACTGGCAATAGCCTACTAAGATTGTGCTCGTGGGCCACTAATCTCTGAAGTAGCTAAGCGTGCCACACATGAAATCAATAGTGCTTAAACAATAATATACATAAGGAGAAGCTTCAATACTATACTGTATCTGCTGGTCGAGCAAAGTCTAGCTGGGATATCTAAGGTTAAGAGACAATGGCTGAGCAAGCGGCTCGTAGCCTAGCGAGGTCCTTAAGACTGTGCGGCCAAATTACGGTAATTGACGGGATGCTCTCTTGAGAGATCCAGATCACTAGTATCTGGTTCTCTCCTGGCGATCCTCTCAAAGTCAAGCAAATGAGATAGCACAGTGTTGGGTGGCACAGGCAAAAGCCCTCACTCGCAACACAGTGCTAAACTCCCACGGTACACAGTCAGAAAGACCACCTAGGCGTTCCACGTCTCCGTTGCAATTGTACTGGTTCAACCGCAACCTAGTACTCATAGGAAATCACAACTCAGAAACCCTATCCCAGTCTAGCATTGCCTAAACCAGCAGAAAACAGGAACATGAATAATCGCACACAGGGAAATGCATATACGAGTGCAACAAACATCAATCAATCCTATTCTAGTTAACCCTTCCAAAAATAGGCTATCTAACAGGCACTTATCTCGTGAGAACTCAAGCGATAATACTTTGGCTGACTAAATCTGCACCAAAGGGGTCATGGAGGTTAAACAGGGACGAGAGGAGAAGAAGATAGGCTGTTCAGAGAGTAGAGAAAGTTCACATCAGTCGGAAGAATATGGATAGTTGCAAGGGATATGAGAAGTCGCTTTGCCTGATGAGTTCTGAGTAAAACATGGCGAGACCTCCCTTTTTATACTCGGCCCTCTAGCGGCATATCTCAAACTACTTAAGGACCGCCCACTGGCAATCATGACGTCATATTCTCTCTCAATCTGGGATCGACAAAGAACTTCCCACGCGCTGAAAGGGAGGAAGGGAGGAGGGAGGAGGGAATTAGGCCTACCGGCCCGCGTGGCGCACTCACTGATCCCCGTTACGTAACTCTCTCTCTCATCATTGTATATAAGTCCCACACACAATACTTATATCTAATGATATAAAATAGAACTCGTTGACTTAGAAGAAAACAAAATACATAATGATAATACTTATAGTACAACGGTTCACATAAACTGAGTTAGGAAACTCTACACAGACTACAGCCAAAGTTCCTGCCCTGACGATCCTAGCGAGGGTGGGGCCTGACTGGGCGTTCTGTACAGCATGCTCATACTCGACATGCGTCACACCCCTTAATATAATAAACGGTCCATCTCCCCTTAATATAATAAACGGTCCATCTCCCCTTAATATAATAAACGGTCCATCTCCCCTTAATATAATAAACGGCCCATCTCCCCTTAATATAATAAACGGTCCATCTCCCCTTAATATAATAAACGGTCCATCTCCCCTTAATATAATAAACGGTCCATCTTCCCTTAATATAATAAACGGTCCATCTCCCCTTAATATAATAAACGGTCCATCTCCCCTTAATATAACAAACGGCCCATCTCCCCTTAATATAATAAACGGTCCATCTCCCCTTAATATAATAAACGGTCCATCTCCCCTTAATATAATAAACGGCCCATCTCCCCTTAATATAATAAACGGCCCATCTCCCCTTAATATAATAAACGGACCACCTCCCCTTAATATAATAAACGGACCACCTCCCCTTAATATAATAAACGGTCCATCTCCCCTTAATATAATAAACGGACCACCTCCCCTTAATATAATAAACGGTCCATCTCCCCTTAATATAATAAACGGTCCATCTCCCCTTAATATAATAAACGGACCACCTCCCCTTAATATAATAAACGGTCCATCTCCCCTTAATATAATATCTACGCGACGGAGGTTTTTGTATGCGGTGATGAAGTGCCTTAAGTTGTGACCAAGCGGGGGTGTTATTGTGGCCTAGAGCTAGCTTGTTGGCAGTCCCGCTATCTCGACCCAGAGTGGTGGTAGAGGAAGGGGGGGGGGGGGGGGGGGGGGGTACACTCGACCCCCCCTAAAAAAAATCTTTACACTAACGCTCTAAACATTCTGGAAGTGGGTCGAAATCTTATGATAATACCTCACAGGCGTATGTTTCACCCGATTCATTCCATTCACACTAGATTATTTACAGCTCACCAGTGTAAAGATTGTTTTTTGGTCGAATGTACGTGGACAAAATATGGGTAAAGAGGTGGAGAAGAGAAAGAAAGGGGAAGGAAATATATATATATATATATTTGTTGACAGCAAGCCAAATTTGTACATCTTTCGATAGAAAAATTTCTCCGGCGAAGCCGGATTTCTCCATCCAATGCTGGCTCGCTATCGCTCACCAGGAAGAAATCAACACCTGGATGGGGATAAACGTCTTAAAACAGTTGGCTGAATGGGGCCGAATGGATACAAGCCAGAGCAAGAGAGAAAAGGAAAGAAAGCTAAAAAGAAAAAGCCGGTGACCCCCCATAAAGGAGAGGATAAGAGGAGAGCGGACGCGTGCATAAATGGGAGGTGGCGTAGAGAACAGAGGGACTGGAATAGATTAAGGGAGGATGATTAACTTTTTGGCCGATTTTTGCATGTATTCACAATTTTTCTAGTTTCTTCCCTAGACCTCCACCAATTTTGCATGTATTTGTTATTTTTCTAGTTTCCTCCCGAGACCTCCATATAAAAAAAGCCATTAGATCCCCCTTCTAGATTAATTTGTACATTTTTCGGTAGAAAAATTTCCCAGCAGAAAGCCGGTTCTTCCAACACTACAGGCTCACTATCGTTCGCCAGGGAAAAAATCGACACTAAATAGCACGAAAAGTCTAAATATTTGACGACGAAATGGGGGCGAAAGGTCTTAAAATCGACTAACTAATGGGGCAAACATCTTAACATCTGAAAATTAATGGGGCTAAACATGAGTGAGAAAGTGGTCCAGAAAACCGGCCCATCCCCCCTTAATAGGAGAGACGACACATGGAGAAATGGGAGGTGGGCGTGCAGAAGATGGGAGGGAATTGTATTAAGGAAAGAAAAAAGCCGCTGTTACACGAGCGATTTTTCCCGTCAATTTTTACGGGCAATTGTAGTCTGGCAGCTTCAAAATACAAATTTCCTAAGAATTAAACTACCTAACATAATCTACTTTCTATGTAGTTTCCGATTCTAATGCCAACATATCCCTAAATATCACCAGAAAAAACTTGCTCATGGAAAATTGACGGAAAGAGAGCTCGTGTGACAGCGGCTTAAGGGGAGGTTTTTAGTTGATTCCCTAGACTTCCATCAAGCTTAAAATTACTCCCCCTTGAGCCCCTTTCAAGATATATTTGTACATTTTTCGGAAGAAAAATGTCCCGGCCGAAGGCCGGTTCCCCTTAAATTACAGGCTCGCTATCGCTCGCCAGGAAAAAATCGACACCTAAATGGCACGAATGGTCTTAAAATTGACAGAAATGGGGCGAGGGTTCTTAAAATCGCCAAACTAATGGGGCAAGCGTTTTTAAATCTCACAAGCAATGGGGCTAAACATGAGGGAGAAAGAGGTTCAGAAAAAAATCCTCCAGGTGGAAATCTGCCCTTAAGAGAAGAGACACGTGAATAAATATGAGATGGCGTATTGGAAAGAGAAGAGAAGTACTGCATCTACAATTACAAGAGAAGTACTGCATCTACAATTACAAGAGAAGTACTGCATCTACAATTACAAGAGAAGTACTGCATCTACAATTACAAGAGAAGTACTGCATCTACTATTACAAGAGAAGTACTGCATCTACAATTACAAGAGAAGTACTGCATCTACTATTACAAGAGAAGTACTGCATCTACAATTACAAGAGAAGTACTGCATCTCATTTACACTGAGAGCAATCCAGCTAGCTCTCACAAACACCTCCTCCTCCTATCCACTTCACTACACTAAACATGCACACCACACTTCATTCCTCCACACCAAAATTAAAAAAACACAATGATGAATTTTAGCCCAGCCTCGGAGTCCCCAGGGGGGGGGGGACCATAAATGCCCCCTCACCCGACCGACCATCCCCTGACGACCCCACACAATTACCTGGACCTCGGCCTGTTACTCTTTCTATTAATTTCTGCAACATTCGCGGACTTTCCTCTAACTTTCACTCTGTTGAGCACCATCTCTCCTCCTACAAACCTGATCTTCTCTTCCTCACCGAAACCCAGGTGTCTGTAGCAACATCCAGCAACCCCTTTTCTGTATCCTCCTACTTTCTCTATCCTAGTTTCAAAGCCAATGGCGGATGTTGTGCATATGTGCACAACAAACTCACTTGCTCTCGTGTTCCCGATTTCGACTCCTCTGAATTCTCAACTTTATGGCTCAAACTTTCCTGTCATTCTCTTACTAAATATTTCTGTGCTGTCTATCTTTCCCCTAACTCTACCAACTTTCCTAAATTCTTTGACTATCTAAACTCTACAGTGGAACACATTCTATCCATTTCTCCTTTCTCAGAAATCTCCATCTTAGGAGATTTCAACGTTCACCACCGCCAATGGCTCTCCTCTCACACTACTGATCCACCTGGTGAACAAGCCTACGTCTTTTCTATCCTAAATGACCTAGAGCAGTTAGTTCAGCAACCCACCCGTATCCCGGATCGCATCGGAGATCGGCCCAACATTCTTGACCTGTTTCTAACTTCTAACCCTTCTTCTTATACTGTCGATCTTTTCTCTCCTTTGGGCTCCTCCGACCATAAACTTATCTCTGTCACCTGTCCTATCTCTCCAGTACAGCCACCCGATCCTCCTAGCCCGCGGCGCTTGTGGCACTTTGGCGCTGCCGACTGGGAGGCTCTTCGGCAGTACTTCTTTGATTTCCCATGGAATGATTTCTGCTTCCATGGCCGAGGACCCTCGGAGAGTGCTGAACGCATTACCGAGGTAATCCTATCGGGCATGGAAGCATACATTCCATTCTCTTTCTCTCAGACTAATGCTAAAAAATCTTGGTTTACTCACGCCTGTTCTACTGCTGTCCGCAATAAGGAGGAAGCATTCAAACGGTACCGACGCCTTAAAACTCAAGACTCTCATTCTTCATATGTTTCTGCCCGGAATCAAGCCAAATCTGTTCTTCGACTTGCCAAACACTCTTTCATCAATAATAAATGCACTGAACTATCCAACTCTAGCTCTTCCCAAGCTTTCTGGCATCTAGCCAAAAACCTCTCCAACAATTTCTCTTCCTCGTCTTTCCCTCCCCTTTCCCACTCTGATGGCACAACCATCACTTCTTCCTCTGACAAAGCTAAACTCTTCGCTCAAACTTTTGCTAGAAACTCCACCTTGGATGATTCCGGTGCTATTCCTCCCTCTCCGCCCTCCTCTCTCTTACTTATGCCTAATATCCTAATCTCTTCTAAAGATGTACTTTCTACCCTCTCTGGGCTTAACACTAATAAGGCGTACGGTCCGGACGGTGTTCCTCCTGTTGTTCTCAAAACTGTGCTTCCGTGCTGACTCCCTGCCTAGGCAAACTCTTTCGTCTCTGTCTATCCTCTAACGTCTTCCCTTCATGCTGGAAGTTTGCTCACATTCAACCTGTCCCAAAGAAGGGTGACCGCTCTCAACCCTCCAACTATCGTCCAATTGCTCTTATCTCTTGTCTTTCTAAAGTTTTTGAAACTATTCTTGCTTCCAAATTTCTTAAGCATTTCTCTTCTCATAATCTGCTCTCAGATCGCCAGTATGGCTTCCTTAAGGGTCGCTCTACTGGTGATCTTCTTTCATATCTTACTAACTCTTGGTCATCCTCCTTTCGGGACTTCGGTGAGACTTTTTCTATTGCACTAGACATATCGAAAGCCTTCGATAGAGTCTGGCATAAATCTTTAATTTCTAAACTACCCTCCTTCGGTTTCTATCCCTCCATCTGTGCCTTTGTCTCTAATTTCCTTTCCGGCCGTTCCATAGCTGCGGTTGTGGACGGCCATTGTTCACTTCCTCACCCTATAAACTCCGGTGTTCCTCAGGGCTCTGTCCTATCTCCTATTCACTTTCTAATTTTTATAAATGATCTCCTTAACTGTACCTTAATTCCCATCCATTCATACGCAGACGACTCAACCTTACACTACTCCATTAGTTTTTCAGAACGCCCCAGCCAGCAATCCCTCAACGACAAACGTAATGAAGCCATAGAACTCTTAAATTCTGATCTAAATACTATTTCCAATTGGGGCAGAGAAAACCTTGTTAACTTTAATGCTTCCAAAACCCATTTCTCCAGGATCTCCCAGCGGACTATCCCTTATTCTTCAACAATACAAAAATCAACCCTTCATCTTCTCTCAATATTCTTGGTGTCTCTTTTTCTTCTGCTCTCATTTGGAAGGACCATATTACCAGTCTTGCTAAGGCAGCCTCCCAGAAGCTGGGTGTGCTCAACCGCCTGAGGGGGTTCTTTTCCCCTGCACAGCTTCTTGCTCTGTACAGGGGCATAGTGCGCCCTTGAGTATTGTTCACATGTGTGGGGAGGTTCCTCTCACACCGCTCTCCTAGACAAAGTTGAAAGGAAGGCCTTTCGTATCATTAACTCCCGTCCACTCACCAACTCTCTGCAATCTCTCTGTCTCCGCCGCAATGTTGCATCTCTCTCGCTATTCTATCGCTACTATAATAATCAGTGTTCCTCAGAGCTATCCCAGTGCATACCACCTCCTTTACGTAGGGCACGTGGTACCCGTCTTGCAACTCAATCCCACCCCTACTCTGTGCAACTCTCCAACCCAAGAGTGAAACGTTACTCTCAAACTTTCTTCTACTCAACATCTGAGCTCTGGAACTCTCTCCCAGAATCAGTCTTTCCCTCTTCCTATGACTTAAATTGCTTCAAACTCCGTGTGTCCAGGCATTTTGGCTCGAACGTCCCTTGATTTTGGCCCTGTCACTCTTTCAACTATGGGGGAGGCACTCGCTATAGGCAGTTATGCCTTTTGCCTCCCTCAATCACATAGAAAAAAAAAAAAAAAAAAAAAAAATCTACTATTACAAGAGAAGTACTGCATCTACAATTACAAGAGAAGTACTGCATCTACAATTACAAGAGAAGTACTGCATCTACAATTACAAGAGAAGTACTGCATCTACTATTACAAGAGAAGTACTGCATCTACAATTACAAGAGAAGTACTGCATCTACAATTACAAGAGAAGTACTGCATCTACAATTACAAGAGAAGTACTGCATCTACAATTACAAGAGCAACTGAGAGATTGGCGGAATTATAGGAAGAGAAGGATAAAAGGAGAGTAGGATAAACTGATAATTTAGTTGAGGAGAGAAGAAGAGAAAAAATGTGTGGAAAATAGTACATGCGTTAACGATAATAATGTGTTTGTTATGTGTATTGAGGAGACAAAAGGCACGTAGCCTGCAACGAGTGTCTCCCCCAAAGTTAAAAGAGTGACAAAGCCAAATTCAAGGGACTTGAAATGCCTGGACACACGAAGTTTAAAGCAGTCTAAGTCATAGGATAAAGGAAGGATTGATTGAGGGAGAGAGTTCCAGACTTATTCAACTTATTCAAACAGAGAACCTATAAGTATATATTGCCAAAGATACAAACAATGATATTTCAATCGGTAAAGCCTCCTGAAATCCCGTAGTTTTCTCGTCACACTCAATATTTTGCTATCTTTTAGAATATCATGATGCTCTGAAATTATATTAATTTGGTACTACCTTTGCAACTAGAATAATAGTAGGAGGGACAGGTTAACTGATGTACTGTACTGTACGTACCCAACTATGGATATACTTCATATATTTGTATTTAAAATAGGATTTCAGAGACTATCAACCCTTCTGGATTATTAAACCAACACACTAGAAGTCAATAATAGCATCAGGACTGGAGCCCCAAGGCACTGCAGGAATGATAAGAAATATGATAGAGTATATACTAGGTCTAGCTATTATGCCAGCGAGGAATAATTCTCTTACCCCTCTACCAATACCAACGTATACTGGCAGCCCTACCACACCTTAACAAGGCCAAGGTTTGCAGCTCTATTAAGCCTAGCTAAAAACAGAAGGGAAGAAACTTATATGAAAAACACAATAAAATATGCAGTCACAAAATGAGGGACACACAAGCCACACACATCCCTTACAATCCGCCTGATGCTACGTTAAAATGCCAATGAATAAATAGATGCCAATAAAGAAATAATTAGATAAGCAATAGAAAAGCGAGAGATAGAAGTTTCTCTCTCGAAAGCTAAATGCGGACTAATATTCGTACAGGCGGGACCTACCGACGCCAATAGCTGGCAATAGATGGCGCTACTTCAACCAGCCTGGTGGTTCTTAACACAATGTAAATACTTACTTAAATAATGCAACTATGACAAGTTGGATCACACAGGATTAACAACTAAATGCAGAATAATTATACAATGCATAAATCCATATACGCACTGTGTCAATATACCAGAAAACCCCATTATTAATAAATGGGTCACATAATTTAGCGGGAAATCGGTACTGAGTTTTGATGATAGTTGTGGCTCAAGATATCTTTTCACCACAACTAGGGGTTCCATTTGCTTGCATTGTTGTATAACAAGAGCCAGTTCGGGGATTGTTTGCACCTTTGGTCCCCAGAGAGCCTGGAAGTTGCGAATGAGCTCTGTTCTTTTGTGATAAGCTGTGTTATGAGTTGAGGCTACGGAGGTGCTGAGTATCCCAATTGTCTGTGTTAGTCCAAGGACTAGAAGCCTCTACTGTCAGTTGTAACAAGGTACAGTTGAGAAGATCATTAATGAATATTAGAAAGAGAATTAGAGATAGGACAGAACCCTGAGGAACACCGGAGTTGATAGGTTGAGGAAGTGAATGGTAGTCGTCCACAACTGCAGCTATGGAACGTCCAGAAAGGAAATTAGAGATAAAGGCGGATAGAAACTGAAGGAGGGTAGTTTAGAAACTAGAGATTTGTGCCAGACTCTATCAAAGGCCTACGACATGTCTAGCGCAATAGAAAATGTCTCACCGAAGTCCCAAGAGGAGGATGACCAAGAGTTAGTAAGATATGAAAGAAGATCTCCAGTAGAGCGACCCCTAAGGAATCCATACTGGTGATCTGAAAGTAGATTATGAGAAAAGAGATGCTTAAGAAATTTTGAAGTAAGAATAGTTTTAAAAACTTTGAAGATGCAAGAAATGAGAGCAATTGGACAATAGTTGGAGGGTTGAGAACGGTCACCCTTTGGGACAGCCTGAATGAGAGCAAACTTACAGCTAGAAGGGAAGATGTTAGAGTAGAGACAGAGACGGAAGAGTTTGCCTAGGTAGGAAGTCAGCATGGAAGCACAGTTTTTAGTACATCAGGAGGAACACCATCTGGACCATACGCCTTCTTAGTATTAAACCCAGAGAGGGTAGAAAGTACATCTTTGGAAGAGATTAGGATATTAGGCATGAGTAAGTGAGAGGGGGGTGGAGAGGGAGGAATAGCACCAGAATCATCCAAGGTGGAGTTCCTAGCGTAAGCTTGGGCGAAGAGTTCAGCTTTGTCAGAGAAAGAAGTGACGGTATTGCCGTCAGAGTGGAAAAGGGGAGGGAAAGACGAGGAAGAAAAAATTGTTGGAGAGGGGTTTGGCTAGATGTGAGAAAGCTTGGGAAGAGCTAGAGTTGGATAGTTCAGTGCATTTATAATTGATGAAAGAGTGTTCGAGTCAAAGAACAGATTTGGCTTGATTCCGGGCAGAAACATGGGGAGAATGAGATTCTTGAGTTGAAGGCGTTGGTACCATTTGAATGCTTCCTCCTTATTGCGGACACCAGTAGAACAAGCGTGAGTAAACCAAACAAAATTGCATTAGTCTGAGAGAAAGAAAATGGACTGCCTGAGAGGATTACCTCGGTAATGTGTTCAGCACTCCCCGAGGGCCCCCAGCCATGGAAGCAAAAATAATTCCATGGGGAAATCAAAGAAGTACTGCCGGAGAGCCTCCCAGTCGGCAGTACCAAAGTGCCACAAGCTATCAGGTGGCCGTATGGGAGAGACACGATTCGTGATATGCGTGAGTTGCTGAACCAACTGCTCTAGGTCATTTAGGATAGAAAAGATGCAGGCTTGTTCACCAGGTTGGTCAGTGGAATGAGAGGAGAGCCATTGGTAATGGTGAACGTTGAAATCTCCTAAGATGGGATTTCTGACAAAGAAGAGATGGATAGGATCTGTTCCACTTTAGAGTTTAGATAGGCAAAGAATTTGGAAAGTCAGTAGAGTTAGGGGAAAGATAGACAGCACAGAAATATTCAGTATAAGAATGACAGGATAGTTTGAGCCATACATTTGAGAATTCAAAGGAGTCAAAATCGGGAACACGAGAGCAAGTGAGTTTGTTGTGCACGTATGCACAACATCCACCTTTGGCTTTGAAACTAGAGAAACTAGGAGGATACGGAGAAGGGGTTGCTGGCAGTTGCTTCAGACACCTGAGTTTCAGTGAGGAAAAGAAGATCAGGTTTGTTGGAGGAGAGGTGGTGTTCGACAGAGGAAAAGTTAGAGGAAAGGTCGCGAATGTTGCTTAACTTTATAGTAAGAGTGACAGGCTGGTGAAGGGCAGTTAATGATGGTGGCATTTGCGATCCCCCCCCCCCCCCCAGGGGACTTCGAGGCAGAGTAAGTTGTCATAATTTATTTTATTTTATTTTGTATAGGAAAGAAGTGTTTGTTTAGTGTAGTGAGATGGCTAGGAGGGGGAGTTTTTTTTTAGAGCTAGCTGGATTACTATCTGTGTGAGACAAACAGTAAGGGAGGCACAATAAGTTAAATAGGGGTTCCAGAAACTCCTTATCGCATGCTTATGAGGTCTCCCCTGGGTATAACCCTGGTCGATTGGTGCTTACAATCTTCCCCTAATAGCCTAACACCTTAGCATATACTGTACAGTCGTTAGTTATTGTAAGGTTGCAGTAAACCAGTTCGAATATTTGAACCTTTAAAACCAAGTTGTGAATTATCTGGAAGATAGTAAAACATTGCATGTCTCGATTGCTTTTGATACTGATTCAAAAGGGTGCTTTATGAGTTCAGTACAAGTGTTCGATCTTACATATTGGAAATTATTGGATCTCTAGAGCAGAGAAAAAGGATGAAGCATTAATGCACTATCTTAATTGCTGTCATTAGGAGAATATGCAAGCTTAATACCATCTCATTCGATGTGTTGGTGATCATTATATATTTTTAAATTATTATTAATGGTTTTGATTCTTGAGGGTTGAAAAGAGGGTGTGTAGATCAGATTTTTGCCTTGAAATAATAATATTATGTTGTTGAGAAATATCTGGAGAAGTGCCAAAAGTTGTATATGCTGCCTTTATGGACTTGGAGAAAGCGTACAGTATGACAGAGTTGATAGAGAAGGTCTATTGAAAGCATTGACAATATACAGAGTAGCTGGCAAGTTGCTGAAAGCGGTGAAGAACATGTAACTATGAGGGTGCAAAGGCGGCAGTGCGTGTGGAGAATGAGCAGTGAATTCTTTTATCTGAATGTTGGGTTAAAGCAAGGGTGTGTGATGTTCCCATGGTTGTTCAATATATATATGGATGGAGTCATGAAAGAAATACAAGGAAGAGCAGTGCACGGATGTTGGTGTACCGCTGATAAGGGAAGGAAATAAGTGGAAGTTGCCTGTACTGCTGTTTGCTGATGATACAGTTCTGATGTGTGATAGTGAATGGGAATTGCAGGGTCTGGTAAATATGTTTGAAACAGTGAGTGAAAAACGGAACCTGTAAGTAAATGCAGGGAAGACTAAGGGTATGGTCTTTGAAAGGGGTGCAGCCACAGAGTGTGAGGTGAGGTTGAACGGTCAGGCAATGGAGAATGTCAGCTCATTTAAGTATTTGGGCAGTATGTTGAGTAAAGATGGGAGTATGGGGGAAGAAGTGCGGGAGAGGGTGCAACAGGGGAAGAGGGCTGTAGGAACGCTGTAAGCAGTAACAACGAATAGGGTGGTCAGCATGGAAGTAAAGAAGTCCTTGCATGATAGTGTGGTAATCCCAACATTGACGTACGGGAGTGAAGCATGGACATTGTTGGAGAGACACAAATCAAGAGTGAGAAGGGTGGAAATTAGTTACTTGAGAAGTGCATGCGGAGTTACATGGAGGGATAGACAGACGAATGAGGCAATAAGAGAGTGGTGTGGTGTGGATGTGGATGTGCTGGAAAGTGTTAAATGGAACACCTTAAGATGGTTGGGCCATGTGAAACGTATAGGAAGCAAGAGAATAACTAAGTCGAGATTGTACAAGACTGAAGTGGAAGGACAGAGAGGGAGAGGCAGACCGAGAGTGAGGTGGAAGGATGGAGTTGAGAGGTATGTGCATGAAAGCGGTATGTTGTCAGAAAAACTTGTTCATAGAAAATTGCCAGAAAAAGCGTTCATATGAGACCAGCTAGCTATATTGCTCCACTGAAAACACCCTACAAAGTAATATTTGATTCATGTAGATTACCGGGTGTTGTTAATGGTAATAGAAAGAAACACAGAAATATATAGTGAATAGTGCAAGGTATCCAAATGAAAACATAAATGGATACTAACATTATAAATTTAACCCTTTCAGTGTACGAGGACTCGTTCCTTCATTGTATTCTGGCCGTTATTAGACGATTTCATTCAGTTAGGGAAGAAATCGTGCTAGTTAGAGGCTCAACTGAGATAAATGTTTAGCCTTTTGATTGCTAGAGGTCCTTTCTAAGCTGCATAAAATTGTCTAATGCTAGCCATGCGAATATGGTGAGAGACCGTCGAGTACTGAAAGGGTTAAACTCTCTTACGGGCTTTATCTCTGCACTAATTTTACTTGTTTTCTATATTATTATACATGGATACAGATTGGTGGTGGGCTGACCCTTTGTCAGAGTGAGGGTTGGTGTCCTCTACTTCCCATAGCCCTTTCTGTCTTTTTCTCCTTCTGCATCTCTAATTTTTTCAAATGGCGTAGGGATGCGGCGACCCCAACGCCCGCCACTTTCTGGTGCAGGTAGCCTCCTCTGTGGTGGAGGGGTGAGAAATTTCCACCACCGCTTTTCTCCGGTGAGACGTAGAAGTCGGCTAAAGGGGATCGGGGGCGGGGGGCCTGGTATCCTTCTCCCCTTAAATTAATCTACCAAAAAAAACGAGACAGAGATAGGGGCGAGGGAACGCGTTCGTGGTCCCGGACCCTGAGAGTAGGAGCTTTGAATGTGCGTGGATGTGGTGCGAGTGAGAAGCGAGAGGATATTGGAAGGTTATTTGAAAGAAGGTTGTATGATGTCCTTGCACTGAATGAAACAAAGATGAAAGGAGAGGGAGAAGTGGATTTTGGAAACGTGATCGGTAGAAAGTCTGGAGTAGACGAGGGAGTCAGGGGGAAAGAAGGAGTGGCTATTATTGTGAAGGAGGAGTTGAGAGAGTTTATAAAAGAGTGGAAAGAGGTGTCATCAAGGCTAATGTGGGTGAGAATGCGGTTTAAGGGTGAAAGGTGGGTTTTTGTAAGTGCGTATGGACCAGGAAGTGAAAGAGAGTTAGACGAGGTAGAGGGTTTCTGGGAGGATTTGAGAGATTGTCTGCAAGGGTTTGATGAAAATGAAAATGTTATAGTTTTAGGGGACCTTAATGCTAGGGTAGGACATGAGCCTGTTGAGGGAGTCATCGGTAGTTTTGGTGTGGATGGTGTAAACGAGAGTGGAGAAAGACTGAAAAATGTATGTGAAGAGTGTAGATTGAGTGTAGGTAATACGTTCTTCAAAAAAAGGCGTATACACAAGTACACCTGGCATAGACTTGTGAGGGGAGAGACTGTAGAGAGGGCATTGATGGATTATGTGCTGGTGACAAGGGAAAGATTGTGTAGACTGCTGGATGTGAATGTGATGAGAGGTGAGGCGGAGGGTATGTCAGATCATTACCTGGTGGAGGGAAAGCTAAGAGTTAAGAGTTACACGAGAATAAGAGACAAGCGTGAAGTAAGAGAGGTAATAAAAGTTAGTGAGTTAGAGAAGAGTGAAAAAGAGAGGGAGTACAAGGAAAGACTAAATGAAAAGTGGATGGAAGTGAGAGAGATGGAAGAGAGAGAAGTAGAGATTGAATGGCAACAGTTTAAGGAAGGAGTAAAAGCAAGTGCAGAGGTAGTATGCGGCAAAAGGAAAGTAGGAGGCAGAGGTATCAGGAAGGGAAGCGAGTGGTGGAATGATACGGTGAGAAAGGCAGTTGAGGAGAAGAGACAGTGTTTTGAGAGGGTTTTACAGGATGGTAGTGTTGAGGTATGGGAGAGGTACAAGGAGAAAAGGAGAGAGGCAAAACGGAAAATTAGAGAAGCGAAAAAAGATGCAAACGAAAGGTGGGGCCAAAGGCTGAGTGAGAATTTTGAAGAACGAAAGAAGATGTTCTGGAAGGAGGTAAATAAAGTAAGGAAAGGAGGACAAAAGAGGGAAGAGTCAGTGAAAGATGAAAATGGAGAATTACTAGTGGAACCAGTTGAAGTGAGGAAAAGATATGCAGAGTATTTTGAATCTTTGTTAAATACAAGAGATGGAAGAGAAGCAGTGATTGAAGCAGAGGTGGATGGAGATAGGTTACCCAGGCCACCCAGGTGGCAGGGAATGAATGAAAGGATTGAGGGAAATGAGGTGAAAGAAGCAGTGAAACAAATGAGAGCGGGAAAAGCAGAAGGTTTGGATGGTATTGCTGTGGAGTGTATAAAGAAGGGTGGAGATGTGATAATAGATTGGTTGGTGAGACTTTTCAATGTGTGCTTTGCTGTGTCAATGGTACCAATAGACTGGAAGAGTGCATGTATTGTGCCGTTGTACAAGGGGAAGGGAGATCAGCAGGAGTGTTCAAGTTATAGAGGTATTAGTTTATTGTCAGTGGTTGGAAAGCTGTATGGCAGGGTGTTGATAGAGAGGATAATAAAGTGTACGGAAGTTGCAATAGGAGAAGAACAGTGCGGTTTTAGGAGGGGAAGAGGGTGCGTGGATCAGATGTTTGCAGTAAGACAGTTATGCGAGAAGTATTTAGAGAAGCATAAGGAGATATTTTGGGCTTTTATGGACTTGGAAAAAGCGTATGATCGTGTGGACCGTGAAGCAATGTGGAAGGTGTTAAGGATTTATGAAATAGGAGGAAATTTGTTAGAAGCAGTTAAGAGTTTTTATGAAGGGAGCAGAGCATGTGTGAGAGTAGGAAATGGTGAGTTGAGTGAATGGTTTGAGGTAAAGGTAGGTTTGCGACAGGGTTGTGTAATGTCACCATGGCTGTTTAATATGTTTATGGATGGTGTGGTGAGGGAGGTGAAAAGGAGAACTATGGGAAGAGGATTGGGTTTAGTAGGAAAGAATGGTAGAGATTGGGAGTTGAATCAGTTGCTGTTCGCTGATGACACAGCATTGGTGGCGGATTCTGATGAGAAACTGCAGCAGGTAGTCAAAGAGTTTGGTGTGGTTTGTGGAAGGAGGAAACTGAAGGTGAACGTCAATAAAAGTAAAGTAATGGTGTGTAATCGGGGAGAGCATAGGGTGAATCTAGATGTGAGGCTGGATGGGGAAATATTGGAACAAGTAG
>JBAKBP010033803.1:0-21443 GCA_037953745.1 Lithodes maja | reverse complement strand
TGAGAGGTAGACATATAATAGAGCTAACATCACCCTAAAAACTAGGCTAATTAACATTGAATTGACAAAATAATATTTTCTCAAAAACTATTTTCTGAGATTGGACACTAAAGTGAATTGGTCTTGTATGGTGGAGACACAAAACGGGATTTAGAGCCAATATAACTGGGCTATCTTAATACACGAGAGGTAGACACATAATAGAGCTAAAATCACCCTAAAAACTAAGATAATTAACATTGAATTGACAAAATAATATTTTCTCAAAAACTATTTTCTGAGATTGGACACTAAAGTGAATTGGTCTTGTATGGTGGAGACACAAAACGGGATTTAGAGCCAATATAACTAGGCTATCTTAATACACGAGAGGTAGACACATAATAGAGCTAAAATCACCCTAAAAACTAAGATAATTAACATTGAATTGACAAAATAATATTTTCTCAAAAACTATTTTCTGAGATTGGACACTAAAGTGAATTGGTCTTGTATGGTGGAGACACAAAACACGATTTAGAGCCAATATAACTGGGCTATCTTAATACACGAGAGGTAGACACATAATAGAGCTAAAATCACCCTAAAAACTAAGATAATTAACATTGAATTGACAAAATAATATTTTCTCAAAAACTATTTTCTGAGATTGGACACTAAAGTGAATTGGTCTTGTATGGTGGAGACACAAAACGGGATTTAGAGCCAATATAACGGGGCTATCTACACGAGAGGTAGACATATAATAGAGCTAAAATCACCCTAAAAAACAAAGATAATTAACATTGAATTGACAAAATAATAATTTCTCAAAAACTATTTTCTGAGATTGGACACTAAAGTGAATTGGTCTTGTATGGTGGAGACACAAAACGGGATTTAGAGCCAATATAACTGGGCTATCTACACGAGAGGTAGACATATAATAGAGCTAAAATCACCCTAAAAACTAAGATAATTAACATTGAATTGACAAAATAATAATTTCTCAAAAACTATTTTCTGAGATTGGACACTAAAGTGAATTGGTCTTGTATGGTGGAGACACAAAACGGGATTTAGAGCCAATATAACTGGGCTATCTACACGAGAGGTAGACATATAATAGAGCTAAAATCACCCTAAAAACTAGGCTAATTAACATTGAATTGACAAAATAATAATTTCTCAAAAACTATTTTCTGAGATTGGACACTAAAGTGAATTGGTCTTGTATGGTGGAGACACAAAACGGGATTTAGAGCCAATATAACTGGGCTATCTACACGAGAGGTAGACATATAATAGAGCTAAAATCACCCTAAAAACTAGGCTAATTAACATTGAATTGACAAAATAATAATTTCTCAAAAACTATTTTCTGAGATTGGACACTAAAGTGAATTGGTCTTGTATGGTGGAGACACAAAACGGGATTTAGAGCCAATATAACTGGGCTATCTACACGAGAGGTAGACATATAATAGAGCTAAAATCACCCTAAAAACTAGGCTAATTAACATTGAATTGACAAAATAATATTTTCTCAAAAACTATTTTCTGAGATTGGACACTAAAGTGAACTGGTCTTGTATGGTGGAGACACAAAACGGGATTTAGAGCCAATATAACTGGGCTATCTACACGAGAGGTAGACATATAATAGAGCTAAAATCACCCTAAAAACTAGGCTAATTAACATTGAATTGACAAAATAATATTTTCTCAAAAACTATTTTCTGAGATTGGACACTAAAGTGAATTGGTCTTGTATGGTGGAGACACAAAACGGGATTTAGAGCCAATATAACTGGGCTATCTACACGAGAGGTAGACATATAATAGAGCTAAAATCACCCTAAAAACTAGGCTAATTAACATTGAATTGACAAAATAATATTTTCTCAAAAACTATTTTCTGAGATTGGACACTAAAGTGAATTGGTCTTGTATGGTGGAGACACAAAACGGGATTTAGAGCCAATATAACTGGGCTATCTACACGAGAGGTAGACATATAATAGAGCTAAAATCACCCTAAAAACTAGGCTAATTAACATTGAATTGACAAAATAATATTTTCTCAAAAACTATTTTCTGAGATTGGACACTAAAGTGAATTGGTCTTGTATGGTGGAGACACAAAACGGGATTTAGAGCCAATATAACTGGGCTATCTACACGAGAGGTAGACATATAATAGAGCTAAAATCACCCTAAAAACTAAGATAATTAACATTGAATTGACAAAATAATAATTTCTCAAAAACTATTTTCTGAGATTGGACACTAAAGTGATTTGTTCTTGAAGGATGGAGACACAAAACGGGATTTAGAGTTAAAATCACCCTAAAAACTAGGCTAATTAACATTGAATTGACAAAATAATAATTTCTCAAAAACGATTTTCTGAGATTGGACACTAAAGTGAATTGGTCTTGTATGGTGGAGACACAAAACGGGATTTAGAGCCAATATAACTAGGCTATCTACACGAGAGGTAGACATATAATAGAGCTAAAATCACCCTAAAAACTAAGATAATTAACATTGAATTGACAAAATAATAATTTCTCAAAAACTATTTTCTGAGATTGGACACTAAAGTGAATTGGTCTTGTATGGTGGAGACACAAAACACGATTTAGAGCCAATATAACTGGGCTATCTACACGAGAGGTAGACATATAATAGAGCTAAAATCACCCTAAAAACTAAGATAATTAACATTGAATTGACAAAATAATAATTTCTCAAAAACTATTTTCTGAGATTGGACACTAAAGTGAATTGGTCTTGTATGGTGGAGACACAAAACGGGATTTAGAGCCAATATAACTGGGCTATCTACACGAGAGGTAGACATATAATAGAGCTAAAATCACCCTAAAAACTAAGATAATTAACATTGAATTGACAAAATAATATTTTCTCAAAAACTATTTTCTGAGATTGGACACTAAAGTGAATTGGTCTTGTATGGTGGAGACACAAAACGGGATTTAGAGCCTCTATAACTGGGCTATCTACACGAGAGGTAGACATATAATAGAGCTAAAATCACCCTAAAAAGTAGGCTAATTAACATTGAATTGACAAAATAATATTTTCTCAAAAACTATTTTCTGAGATTGGACACTAAAGTGAATTGGTCTTGTATGGTGGAGACACAAAACACGATTTAGAGCCAATATAACTGGGCTATCTTAATACACGAGAGGTAGACATATAATAGAGCTAAAATCACCCTAAAAAACTAGGCTAATTAACATTGAATTGACAAAATAATATTTTCTCAACAACTATTTTCTGAGATTGGACACTAAAGTGAATTGGTCTTGTATGGTGGAGACACAAAACACGATTTAGAGCCAATATAACTGGGCTATCTTAATACATGAGAGGTAGACATATAATAGAGCTAAAATCACCCTAAAAACTAGGCTAATTAACATTGAATTGACAAAATAATATTTTCTCAAAAACTATTTTCAGAGATTGGACACTAAAGTGAATTGGTCTTGTATGGTGGAGACACAAAACACGATTTAGAGCCAATATAACTGGGCTATCTTAATACACGAGAGGTAGACATATAATAGAGCTAAAATCACCCTAAAAACTAAGATAATTAACATTGAATTGACAAAATAATATTTTCTCAAAAACTATTTTCTGAGATTGGACACTAAAGTGAATTGGTCTTGTATGGTGGAGACACAAAACACGATTTAGAGCCAATATAACTGGGCTATCTTAATACACGAGAGGTAGACATATAATAGAGCTAAAATCACCCTAAAAACTAAGATAATTAACATTGAATTGACAAAATAATATAAACGGGATTTAGAGCCTCTATAACTAATATAAATCCCGTTTATATTATTTTGTCAATTCAATGTTAATTATCTTAGTTTTTAGGGTGATTTTAGCTCTATTATATGTCTACCTCTCGTGTATTAAGATAGCCCAGTTATATTGGCTCTAAATCGTGTTTTGTGTCTCCACCATACAAGACCAATTCACTTTAGTGTCCAATCTCAGAAAATAGTTTTTGAGAAAATATTATTTTGTCAATTCAATGTTAATTATCTTAGTTTTTAGGGTGATTTTAGCTCTATTATATGTCTACCTCTCGTGTATTAAGATAGCCCAGTTATATTGGCTCTAAATCGTGTTTTGTGTCTCCACCATACAAGACCAATTCACTTTAGTGTCCAATCTCTGAAAATAGTTTTTGAGAAAATATTATTTTGTCAATTCAATGTTAATTAGCCTAGTTTTTAGGGTGATTTTAGCTCTATTATATGTCTACCTCTCATGTATTAAGATAGCCCAGTTATATTGGCTCTAAATCGTGTTTTGTGTCTCCACCATACAAGACCAATTCACTTTAGTGTCCAATCTCAGAAAATAGTTGTTGAGAAAATATTATTTTGTCAATTCAATGTTAATTAGCCTAGTTTTTTAGGGTGATTTTAGCTCTATTATATGTCTACCTCTCGTGTATTAAGATAGCCCAGTTATATTGGCTCTAAATCGTGTTTTGTGTCTCCACCATACAAGACCAATTCACTTTAGTGTCCAATCTCAGAAAATAGTTTTTGAGAAAATATTATTTTGTCAATTCAATGTTAATTAGCCTACTTTTTAGGGTGATTTTAGCTCTATTATATGTCTACCTCTCGTGTAGATAGCCCAGTTATAGAGGCTCTAAATCCCGTTTTGTGTCTCCACCATACAAGACCAATTCACTTTAGTGTCCAATCTCAGAAAATAGTTTTTGAGAAAATATTATTTTGTCAATTCAATGTTAATTATCTTAGTTTTTAGGGTGATTTTAGCTCTATTATATGTCTACCTCTCGTGTATATAGCCCAGTTATATTGGCTCTAAATCCCGTTTTGTGTCTCCACCATACAAGACCAATTCACTTTAGTGTCCAATCTCAGAAAATAGTTTTTGAGAAATTATTATTTTGTCAATTCAATGTTAATTATCTTAGTTTTTAGGGTGATTTTAGCTCTATTATATGTCTACCTCTCGTGTAGATAGCCCAGTTATATTGGCTCTAAATCGTGTTTTGTGTCTCCACCATACAAGACCAATTCACTTTAGTGTCCAATCTCAGAAAATAGTTTTTGAGAAATTATTATTTTGTCAATTCAATGTTAATTATCTTAGTTTTTAGGGTGATTTTAGCTCTATTATATGTCTACCTCTCGTGTAGATAGCCTAGTTATATTGGCTCTAAATCCCGTTTTGTGTCTCCACCATACAAGACCAATTCACTTTAGTGTCCAATCTCAGAAAATCGTTTTTGAGAAATTATTATTTTGTCAATTCAATGTTAATTAGCCTAGTTTTTAGGGTGATTTTAACTCTAAATCCCGTTTTGTGTCTCCACCATACAAGAACAAATCACTTTAGTGTCCAATCTCAGAAAATAGTTTTTGAGAAATTATTATTTTGTCAATTCAATGTTAATTATCTTAGTTTTTAGGGTGATTTTAGCTCTATTATATGTCTACCTCTCGTGTAGATAGCCCAGTTATATTGGCTCTAAATCCCGTTTTGTGTCTCCACCATACAAGACCAATTCACTTTAGTGTCCAATCTCAGAAAATAGTTTTTGAGAAAATATTATTTTGTCAATTCAATGTTAATTAGCCTAGTTTTTAGGGTGATTTTAGCTCTATTATATGTCTACCTCTCGTGTAGATAGCCCAGTTATATTGGCTCTAAATCCCGTTTTGTGTCTCCACCATACAAGACCAATTCACTTTAGTGTCCAATCTCAGAAAATAGTTTTTGAGAAAATATTATTTTGTCAATTCAATGTTAATTAGCCTAGTTTTTAGGGTGATTTTAGCTCTATTATATGTCTACCTCTCGTGTAGATAGCCCAGTTATATTGGCTCTAAATCCCGTTTTGTGTCTCCACCATACAAGACCAATTCACTTTAGTGTCCAATCTCAGAAAATAGTTTTTGAGAAAATATTATTTTGTCAATTCAATGTTAATTAGCCTAGTTTTTAGGGTGATTTTAGCTCTATTATATGTCTACCTCTCGTGTAGATAGCCCAGTTATATTGGCTCTAAATCCCGTTTTGTGTCTCCACCATACAAGACCAGTTCACTTTAGTGTCCAATCTCAGAAAATAGTTTTTGAGAAAATATTATTTTGTCAATTCAATGTTAATTAGCCTAGTTTTTAGGGTGATTTTAGCTCTATTATATGTCTACCTCTCGTGTAGATAGCCCAGTTATATTGGCTCTAAATCCCGTTTTGTGTCTCCACCATACAAGACCAATTCACTTTAGTGTCCAATCTCAGAAAATAGTTTTTGAGAAATTATTATTTTGTCAATTCAATGTTAATTAGCCTAGTTTTTAGGGTGATTTTAGCTCTATTATATGTCTACCTCTCGTGTAGATAGCCCAGTTATATTGGCTCTAAATCCCGTTTTGTGTCTCCACCATACAAGACCAATTCACTTTAGTGTCCAATCTCAGAAAATAGTTTTTGAGAAATTATTATTTTGTCAATTCAATGTTAATTAGCCTAGTTTTTAGGGTGATTTTAGCTCTATTATATGTCTACCTCTCGTGTAGATAGCCCAGTTATATTGGCTCTAAATCCCGTTTTGTGTCTCCACCATACAAGACCAATTCACTTTAGTGTCCAATCTCAGAAAATAGTTTTTGAGAAATTATTATTTTGTCAATTCAATGTTAATTATCTTAGTTTTTAGGGTGATTTTAGCTCTATTATATGTCTACCTCTCGTGTAGATAGCCCAGTTATATTGGCTCTAAATCCCGTTTTGTGTCTCCACCATACAAGACCAATTCACTTTAGTGTCCAATCTCAGAAAATAGTTTTTGAGAAATTATTATTTTGTCAATTCAATGTTAATTATCTTAGTTTTTTAGGGTGATTTTAGCTCTATTATATGTCTACCTCTCGTGTAGATAGCCCCGTTATATTGGCTCTAAATCCCGTTTTGTGTCTCCACCATACAAGACCAATTCACTTTAGTGTCCAATCTCAGAAAATAGTTTTTGAGAAAATATTATTTTGTCAATTCAATGTTAATTATCTTAGTTTTTAGGGTGATTTTAGCTCTATTATGTGTCTACCTCTCGTGTATTAAGATAGCCCAGTTATATTGGCTCTAAATCGTGTTTTGTGTCTCCACCATACAAGACCAATTCACTTTAGTGTCCAATCTCAGAAAATAGTTTTTGAGAAAATATTATTTTGTCAATTCAATGTTAATTATCTTAGTTTTTAGGGTGATTTTAGCTCTATTATGTGTCTACCTCTCGTGTATTAAGATAGCCTAGTTATATTGGCTCTAAATCCCGTTTTGTGTCTCCACCATACAAGACCAATTCACTTTAGTGTCCAATCTCAGAAAATAGTTTTTGAGAAAATATTATTTTGTCAATTCAATGTTAATTATCTTAGTTTTTAGGGTGATTTTAGCTCTATTATGTGTCTACCTCTCGTGTATTAAGATAGCCCAGTTATATTGGCTCTAAATCCCGTTTTGTGTCTCCACCATACAAGACCAATTCACTTTAGTGTCCAATCTCAGAAAATAGTTTTTGAGAAAATATTATTTTGTCAATTCAATGTTAATTAGCCTAGTTTTTAGGGTGATGTTAGCTCTATTATATGTCTACCTCTCATGTATTAAGATAGCCCAGTTATATTGGCTCTAAATCGTGTTTTGTGTCTCCACCATACAAGACCAATTCACTTTAGTGTCCAATCTCAGAAAATAGTTTTTGAGAAAATATTATTTTGTCAATTCAATGTTAATTAGCCTAGTTTTTAGGGTGATTTTAGCTCTATTATATGTCTACCTCTCGTGTATTAAGATAGCCCAGTTATATTGGCTCTAAATCGTGTTTTGTGTCTCCACCATACAAGACCAATTCACTTTAGTGTCCAATCTCAGAAAATAGTTTTTGAGAAAATATTATTTTGTCAATTCAATGTTAATTATCTTAGTTTTAGGGTGATTTTAGCTCTATCATGTGTCTACCTCTCGTGTATTAAGATAGCCTAGTTATATTGGCTCTAAATCCCGTTTTGTGTCTCCACCATACAAGACCAATTCACTTTAGTGTCCAATCTCAGAAAATAGTTTTTGAGAAAATATTATTTTGTCAATTCAATGTTAATTATCTTAGTTTTTAGGGTGATTTTAGCTCTATTATATGTCTACCTCTCATGTATTAAGATAGCCCAGTTATAGAGGCTCTAAATCGTGTTTTGTGTCTCCACCATACAAGACCAATTCACTTTAGTGTCCAATCTCAGAAAATAGTTTTTGAGAAAATATTATTTTGTCAATTCAATGTTAATTATCTTAGTTTTTAGGGTGATTTTAGCTCTATTATGTGTCTACCTCTCGTGTATTAAGATAGCCTAGTTATATTGGCTCTAAATCCCGTTTTGTGTCTCCACCATACAAGACCAATTCACGTTAGTGTCCAATCTCAGAAAATAGTTTTTGAGAAAATATTATTTTGTCAATTCAATGTTAATTATCTTAGTTTTTAGGGTGATTTTAGCTCTATTATGTGTCTACCTCTCGTGTATTAAGATAGCCTAGTTATATTGGCTCTAAATCCCGTTTTGTGTCTCCACCATACAAGACCAATTCACTTTAGTGTCCAATCTCAGAAAATAGTTTTTGAGAAAATATTATTTTGTCAATTCAATGTTAATTATCTTAGTTTTTAGGGTGATTTTAGCTCTATTATGTGTCTACCTCTCGTGTAGATAGTCCAGTTATAGAGGCTCTAAATCCCGTTTTGTGTCTCCACCATACAAGACCAATTCACTTTAGTGTCCAATCTCAGAAAATAGTTTTTGAGAAAATATTATTTTGTCAATTCAATGTTAATTATCTTAGTTTTTAGGGTGATTTTAGCTCTATTATATGTCTACCTCTCATGAATTAAGATAGCCCAGTTATAGAGGCTCTAAATCCCGTTTATATTATTTTGTCAATTCAATGTTAATTATCTTAGTTTTTAGGGTGATTTTAGCTCTATTATATGTCTACCTCTCGTGTATTAAGATAGCCCAGTTATATTGGCTCTAAATCGTGTTTTGTGTCTCCACCATACAAGACCAATTCACTTTAGTGTCCAATCTCAGAAAATAGTTTTTGAGAAAATATTATTTTGTCAATTCAATGTTAATTATCTTAGTTTTTAGGGTGATTTTAGCTCTATTATATGTCTACCTCTCGTGTATTAAGATAGCCCAGTTATATTGGCTCTAAATCGTGTTTTGTGTCTCCACCATACAAGACCAATTCACTTTAGTGTCCAATCTCTGAAAATAGTTTTTGAGAAAATATTATTTTGTCAATTCAATGTTAATTAGCCTAGTTTTTAGGGTGATTTTAGCTCTATTATATGTCTACCTCTCATGTATTAAGATAGCCCAGTTATATTGGCTCTAAATCGTGTTTTGTGTCTCCACCATACAAGACCAATTCACTTTAGTGTCCAATCTCAGAAAATAGTTGTTGAGAAAATATTATTTTGTCAATTCAATGTTAATTAGCCTAGTTTTTTAGGGTGATTTTAGCTCTATTATATGTCTACCTCTCGTGTATTAAGATAGCCCAGTTATATTGGCTCTAAATCGTGTTTTGTGTCTCCACCATACAAGACCAATTCACTTTAGTGTCCAATCTCAGAAAATAGTTTTTGAGAAAATATTATTTTGTCAATTCAATGTTAATTAGCCTACTTTTTAGGGTGATTTTAGCTCTATTATATGTCTACCTCTCGTGTAGATAGCCCAGTTATAGAGGCTCTAAATCCCGTTTTGTGTCTCCACCATACAAGACCAATTCACTTTAGTGTCCAATCTCAGAAAATAGTTTTTGAGAAAATATTATTTTGTCAATTCAATGTTAATTATCTTAGTTTTTAGGGTGATTTTAGCTCTATTATATGTCTACCTCTCGTGTAGATAGCCCAGTTATATTGGCTCTAAATCCCGTTTTGTGTCTCCACCATACAAGACCAATTCACTTTAGTGTCCAATCTCAGAAAATAGTTTTTGAGAAATTATTATTTTGTCAATTCAATGTTAATTATCTTAGTTTTTAGGGTGATTTTAGCTCTATTATATGTCTACCTCTCGTGTAGATAGCCCAGTTATATTGGCTCTAAATCGTGTTTTGTGTCTCCACCATACAAGACCAATTCACTTTAGTGTCCAATCTCAGAAAATAGTTTTTGAGAAATTATTATTTTGTCAATTCAATGTTAATTATCTTAGTTTTTAGGGTGATTTTAGCTCTATTATATGTCTACCTCTCGTGTAGATAGCCTAGTTATATTGGCTCTAAATCCCGTTTTGTGTCTCCACCATACAAGACCAATTCACTTTAGTGTCCAATCTCAGAAAATCGTTTTTGAGAAATTATTATTTTGTCAATTCAATGTTAATTAGCCTAGTTTTTAGGGTGATTTTAACTCTAAATCCCGTTTTGTGTCTCCACCATACAAGAACAATTCACTTTAGTGTCCAATCTCAGAAAATAGTTTTTGAGAAATTATTATTTTGTCAATTCAATGTTAATTATCTTAGTTTTTAGGGTGATTTTAGCTCTATTATATGTCTACCTCTCGTGTAGATAGCCCAGTTATATTGGCTCTAAATCCCGTTTTGTGTCTCCACCATACAAGACCAATTCACTTTAGTGTCCAATCTCAGAAAATAGTTTTTGAGAAAATATTATTTTGTCAATTCAATGTTAATTAGCCTAGTTTTTAGGGTGATTTTAGCTCTATTATATGTCTACCTCTCGTGTAGATAGCCCAGTTATATTGGCTCTAAATCCCGTTTTGTGTCTCCACCATACAAGACCAATTCACTTTAGTGTCCAATCTCAGAAAATAGTTTTTGAGAAAATATTATTTTGTCAATTCAATGTTAATTAGCCTAGTTTTTAGGGTGATTTTAGCTCTATTATATGTCTACCTCTCGTGTAGATAGCCCAGTTATATTGGCTCTAAATCCCGTTTTGTGTCTCCACCATACAAGACCAATTCACTTTAGTGTCCAATCTCAGAAAATAGTTTTTGAGAAAATATTATTTTGTCAATTCAATGTTAATTAGCCTAGTTTTTAGGGTGATTTTAGCTCTATTATATGTCTACCTCTCGTGTAGATAGCCCAGTTATATTGGCTCTAAATCCCGTTTTGTGTCTCCACCATACAAGACCAGTTCACTTTAGTGTCCAATCTCAGAAAATAGTTTTTGAGAAAATATTATTTTGTCAATTCAATGTTAATTAGCCTAGTTTTTAGGGTGATTTTAGCTCTATTATATGTCTACCTCTCGTGTAGATAGCCCAGTTATATTGGCTCTAAATCCCGTTTTGTGTCTCCACCATACAAGACCAATTCACTTTAGTGTCCAATCTCAGAAAATAGTTTTTGAGAAATTATTATTTTGTCAATTCAATGTTAATTAGCCTAGTTTTTAGGGTGATTTTAGCTCTATTATATGTCTACCTCTCGTGTAGATAGCCCAGTTATATTGGCTCTAAATCCCGTTTTGTGTCTCCACCATACAAGACCAATTCACTTTAGTGTCCAATCTCAGAAAATAGTTTTTGAGAAATTATTATTTTGTCAATTCAATGTTAATTAGCCTAGTTTTTAGGGTGATTTTAGCTCTATTATATGTCTACCTCTCGTGTAGATAGCCCAGTTATATTGGCTCTAAATCCCGTTTTGTGTCTCCACCATACAAGACCAATTCACTTTAGTGTCCAATCTCAGAAAATAGTTTTTGAGAAATTATTATTTTGTCAATTCAATGTTAATTATCTTAGTTTTTAGGGTGATTTTAGCTCTATTATATGTCTACCTCTCGTGTAGATAGCCCAGTTATATTGGCTCTAAATCCCGTTTTGTGTCTCCACCATACAAGACCAATTCACTTTAGTGTCCAATCTCAGAAAATAGTTTTTGAGAAATTATTATTTTGTCAATTCAATGTTAATTATCTTAGTTTGTTAGGGTGATTTTAGCTCTATTATATGTCTACCTCTCGTGTAGATAGCCCCGTTATATTGGCTCTAAATCCCGTTTTGTGTCTCCACCATAAAAAGACCAATTCACTTTAGTGTCCAATCTCAGAAAATAGTTTTTGAGAAATTATTATTTTGTCAATTCAATGTTAATTATCTTAGTTTTTAGGGTGATTTTAGCTCTATTATATGTCTACCTCTCGTGTAGATAGCCCAGTTATATTGGCTCTAAATCCCGTTTTGTGTCTCCACCATACAAGACCAATTCACTTTAGTGTCCAATCTCAGAAAATAGTTTTTGAGAAATTATTATTTTGTCAATTCAATGTTAATTATCTTAGTTTTTAGGGTGATTTTAGCTCTATTATATGTCTACCTCTCGTGTAGATAGCCCAGTTATATTGGCTCTAAATCCCGTTTTGTGTCTCCACCATACAAGACCAATTCACTTTAGTGTCCAATCTCAGAAAATAGTTTTTGAGAAATTATTATTTTGTCAATTCAATGTTAATTATCTTAGTTTTTAGGGTGATTTTAGCTCTATTATATGTCTACCTCTCGTGTAGATAGCCCAGTTATATTGGCTCTAAATCCCGTTTTGTGTCTCCACCATACAAGACCAATTCACTTTAGTGTCCAATCTCAGAAAATAGTTTTTGAGAAATTATTATTTTGTCAATTCAATGTTAATTATCTTAGTTTTTAGGGTGATTTTAGCTCTATTATATGTCTACCTCTCGTGTAGATATCCCAGTTATATTGGCTCTAAATCCCGTTTTGTGTCTCCACCATACAAGACCAATTCACTTTAGTGTCCAATCTCAGAAAATAGTTTTTGAGAAATTATTATTTTGTCAATTCAATGTTAATTATCTTAGTTTTTAGGGTGATTTTAGCTCTATTATATGTCTACCTCTCGTGTAGATAGCCCAGTTATATTGGCTCTAAATCCCGTTTTGTGTCTCCACCATACAAGACCAATTCACTTTAGTGTCCAATCTCAGAAAATAGTTTTTGAGAAATTATTTTTTTGTCAATTCAATGTTAATTATCTTAGTTTTTTAGGGTGATTTTAGCTCTATTATATGTCTACCTCTCGTGTAGATAGCCCAGTTATATTGGCTCTAAATCCCGTTTTGTGTCTCCACCATACAAGACCAATTCACTTTAGTGTCCAATCTCAGAAAATAGTTTTTGAGAAATTATTATTTTGTCAATTCAATGTTAATTATCTTAGTTTTTAGGGTGATTTTAGCTCTAAATCCCGTTTTATGTCTCCACCATACAAGACCAATTCACTTTAGTGTCCAATCTCAGAAAATAGTTTTTAAGAAAATATTATTTTGTCAATTCAATGTTAATTAGCCTAGTTTTTAGGGTGATTTTAGCTCTATTATATGTCTACCTCTCGTGTAGATAGCCCAGTTATTGAGGCTCTAAATCCCGTTTTATGTCTCCACCATACAAGACCAATTCACTTTAGTGTCCAATCTCAGAAAATAGTTTTTGAGAAAATATTATTTTGTCAATTCAATGTTAATTAGCCTAGTTTTTAGGGTGATTTTAGCTCTATTATATGTCTACCTCTCGTGTAGATAGCCCAGTTATAGAGGCTCTAAATCCCGTTTTATGTCTCCACCATACAAGACCAATTCACTTTAGTGTCCAATCTCAGAAAATAGTTTTTGAGAAAATATTATTTTGTCAATTCAATGTTAATTAGCCTAGTTTTTAGGGTGATTTTAGCTCTATTATATGTCTACCTCTCGTGTAGATAGCCCAGTTATAGAGGCTCTAAATCCCGTTTTATATCTCCACCATACAAGACCAATTCACTTTAGTGTCCAATCTCAGAAAATAGTTTTTGAGAAAATATTATTTTGTCAATTCAATGTTAATTAGCCTAGTTTTTAGGGTGATTTTAGCTCTATTATATGTCTACCTCTCGTGTAGATAGCCCAGTTATAGAGGCTCTAAATCCCGTTTTGTGTCTCCACCATACAAGACCAATTCACTTTAGTGTCCAATCTCAGAAAATAGTTTTTGAGAAATTATTATTTTGTCAATTCAATGTTAATTATCTTAGTTTTTAGGGTGATTTTAGCTCTATTATATGTCTACCTCTCGTGTAGATAGCCCAGTTATAGAGGCTCTAAATCCCGTTTTGTGTCTCCACCATACAAGACCAATTCACTTTAGTGTCCAATCTCAGAAAATAGTTTTTGAGAAATTATTATTTTGTCAATTCAATGTTAATTATCTTAGTTTTTAGGGTGATTTTAGCTCTATTATATGTCTACCTCTCGTGTAGATAGCCCAGTTATATTGGCTCTAAATCCCGTTTTGTGTCTCCACCATACAAGACCAATTCACTTTAGTGTCCAATCTCAGAAAATAGTTTTTGAGAAATTATTATTTTGTCAATTCAATGTTAATTATCTTAGTTTTTAGGGTGATTTTAGCTCTATTATATGTCTACCTCTCGTGTAGATAGCCCAGTTATATTGGCTCTAAATCCCGTTTTGTGTCTCCACCATACAAGACCAATTCACTTTAGTGTCCAATCTCAGAAAATAGTTTTTGAGAAATTATTATTTTGTCAATTCAATGTTAATTATCTTAGTTTTTAGGGTGATTTTAGCTCTATTATATGTCTACCTCTCGTGTAGATAGCCCAGTTATATTGGCTCTAAATCCCGTTTTGTGTCTCCACCATACAAGACCAATTCACTTTAGTGTCCAATCTCAGAAAATAGTTTTTGAGAAATTATTATTTTGTCAATTCAATGTTAATTATCTTAGTTTTTAAGGGTGATTTTAGCTCTATTATATGTCTACCTCTCGTGTAGATAGCCCAGTTATATTGGCTCTAAATCCCGTTTTGTGTCTCCACCATACAAGACCAATTCACTTTAGTGTCCAATCTCAGAAAATAGTTTTTGAGAAATTATTATTTTGTCAATTCAATGTTAATTATCTTAGTTTTTAGGGTGATTTTAGCTCTATTATATGTCTACCTCTCGTGTAGATAGCCCAGTTATATTGGCTCTAAATCCCGTTTTGTGTCTCCACCATACAAGACCAATTCACTTTAGTGTCCAATCTCAGAAAATAGTTTTTGAGAAATTATTATTTTGTCAATTCAATGTTAATTATCTTAGTTTTTAGGGTGATTTTAGCTCTATTATATGTCTACCTCTCGTGTAGATAGCCCAGTTATATTGGCTCTAAATCCCGTTTTGTGTCTCCACCATACAAGACCAATTCACTTTAGTGTCCAATCTCAGAAAATAGTTTTTGAGAAATTATTATTTTGTCAATTCAATGTTAATTATCTTAGTTTTTAGGGTGATTTTAGCTCTATTATATGTCTACCTCTCGTGTAGATAGCCTAGTTATATTGGCTCTAAATCCCATTTTGTGTCTCCACCATACAAGACCAATTCACTTTAGTGTCCAATCTCAGAAAATAGTTTTTGAGAAATTATTATTTTGTCAATTCAATGTTAATTATCTTAGTTTTTAGGGTGATTTTAGCTCTATTATATGTCTACCTCTCGTGTAGATAGCCTAGTTATATTGGCTGTAAATCCCATTTTGTGTCTCCACCATACAAGACCAATTCACTTTAGTGTCCAATCTCAGAAAATAGTTTTTCAGAAATTATTATTTTGTCAATTCAATGTTAATTAGCCTAGTTTTTAGGGTGATTTTAGCTCTAAATCCCGTTTTGTGTCTCCACCATACAAGACCAATTCACTTTAGTGTCCAATCTCAGAAAATAGTTTTTGAGAAAATATTATTTTGTCAATTCAATGTTAATTAGCCTAGTTTTTAGGGTGATTTTAGCTCTATTATATGTTTACCTCTCATGTATTAAGATAGCCCAGTTATAGGGGCTCTAAATCATGTTTTGTGTCTCCACCATACAAGACCAATTCACTTTAGTGTCCAATCTCAGAAAATAGTTTTTGAGAAAATATTATTTTGTCAATTCAATGTTAATTAGCCTAGTTTTTAGGGTGATTTTAGCTCTATTATATGTCTACCTCTCGTGTATTAAGATAGCCCAGTTATAGGGGGCTCTAAATCGTGTTTTGTGTCTCCACCATACAAGACCAATTCACTTTAGTGTCCAATCTCAGAAAATAGTTTTTGAGAAAATATTATTTTGTCAATTCAATGTTAATTATCTTAGTTTTTAGGGTGATTTTAGCTCTATTATGTGTCTACCTCTCGTGTAGATAGCCCAGTTATAGAGGCTCTAAATCCCGTTTTGTGTCTCCACCATACAAGACCAATTCACTTTAGTGTCCAATCTCAGAAAATAGTTTTTGAGAAAATATTATTTTGTCAATTCAATGTTAATTAGCCTAGTTTTTAGGGTGATTTTAGCTCTATTATGTGTCTACCTCTCGTGTAGATAGCCCAGTTATAGAGGCTCTAAATCCCGTTTTGTGTCTCCACCATACAAGACCAATTCACTTTAGTGTCCAATCTCAGAAAATAGTTTTTGAGAAAATATTATTTTGTCAATTCAATGTTAATTAGCCTAGTTTTTAGGGTGATTTTAGCTCTATTATGTGTCTACCTCTCGTGTAGATAGCCCAGTTATAGAGGCTCTAAATCCCGTTTTGTGTCTCCACCATACAAGACCAATTCACTTTAGTGTCCAATCTCAGAAAATAGTTTTTGAGAAAATATTATTTTGTCAATTCAATGTTAATTAGCCTAGTTTTTAGGGTGATTTTAGCTCTATTATGTGTCTACCTCTCGTGTAGATAGCCCAGTTATAGAGGCTCTAAATCCCGTTTTGTGTCTCCACCATACAAGACCAATTCACTTTAGTGTCCAATCTCAGAAAATAGTTTTTGAGAAAATATTATTTTGTCAATTCAATGTTAATTAGCCTAGTTTTTAGGGTGATTTTAGCTCTATTATATGTCTACCTCTCGTGTAGATAGCCCAGTTATAGAGGCTCTAAATCCCGTTTTGTGTCTCCACCATACAAGACCAATTCACTTTAGTGTCCAATCTCAGAAAATAGTTTTTGAGAACATATTATTTTGTCAATTCAATGTTAATTAGCCTAGTTTTTAGGGTGATTTTAGCTCTATTATATGTCTACCTCTCGTGTAGATAGCCCAGTTATAGAGGCTCTAAATCCCGTTTTGTGTCTCCACCATACAAGACCAATTCACTTTAGTGTCCAATCTCAGAAAATAGTTTTTGAGAAAATATTATTTTGTCAATTCAATGTTAATTAGCCTAGTTTTTAGGGTGATTTTAGCTCTATTATGTGTCTACCTCTCGTGTAGATAGCCCAGTTATAGAGGCTCTAAATCCCGTTTTGTGTCTCCACCATACAAGACCAATTCACTTTAGTGTCCAATCTCAGAAAATAGTTTTTGAGAAAATATTATTTTGTCAATTCAATGTTAATTAGCCTAGTTTTTAGGGTGATTTTAGCTCTATTATGTGTCTACCTCTCGTGTAGATAGCCCAGTTATAGAGGCTCTAAATCCCGTTTTGTGTCTCCACCATACAAGACCAATTCACTTTAGTGTCCAATCTCAGAAAATAGTTTTTGAGAAATTATTATTTTGTCAATTCAATGTTAATTATCTTAGTTTTTAGGGTGATTTTAGCTCTATTATGTGTCTACCTCTCGTGTAGATAGCCCAGTTATAGAGGCTCTAAATCCCGTTTTGTGCCTCCACCATATAAGACCAATTCACTTTAGTGTCCAATCTCAGAAAATAGTTTTTGAGAAAATATTATTTTGTCAATTCAATGTTAATTAGCCTAGTTTTTAGGGTGATTTTAGCTCTATTATGTGTCTACCTCTCGTGTAGATAGCCCAGTTATAGAGGCTCTAAATCCCGTTTTGTGTCTCCACCATACAAGACCAATTCACTTTAGTGTCCAATCTCAGAAAATAGTTTTTGAGAAAATATTATTTTGTCAATTCAATGTTAATTAGCCTAGTTTTTAGGGTGATTTTAGCTCTATTATGTGTCTACCTCTCGTGTGGATAGCCCAGTTATAGAGGCTCTAAATCCCGTTTTGTGTCTCCACCATACAAGACCAATTCACTTTAGTGTCCAATCTCAGAAAATAGTTTTTGAGAAAATATTATTTTGTCAATTCAATGTTAATTAGCCTAGTTTTTAGGGTGATTTTAGCTCTATTATGTGTCTACCTCTCGTGTAGATAGCCCAGTTATAGAGGCTCTAAATCCCATTTTGTGTCTCCACCATACAAGACCAATTCACTTTAGTGTCCAATCTCAGAAAATAGTTTTTGATAAAATATTATTTTGTCAATTCAATGTTAATTAGCCTAGTTTTTAGGGTGATTTTAGCTCTATTATGTGTCTACCTCTCGTGTAGATAGCCCAGTTATAGAGGCTCTAAATCCCGTTTTATGTCTCCACCATACAAGACCAATTCACTTTAGTGTCCAATCTCAGAAAATAGTTTTTGAGAAAATATTATTTTGTCAATTCAATGTTAATTAGCCTAGTTTTTAGGGTGATTTTAGCTCTATTATATGTCTACCTCTCGTGTAGATAGCCCAGTTATAGAGGCTCTAAATCCCGTTTTATGTCTCCACCATACAAGACCAATTCACTTTAGTGTCCAATCTCAGAAAATAGTTTTTGAGAAAATATTATTTTGTCAATTCAATGTTAATTAGCCTAGTTTTTAGGGTGATTTTAGCTCTATTATATGTCTACCTCTCGTGTAGATAGCCCAGTTATAGAGGCTCTAAATCTCGTTTATATTATTTTGTCAATTCAATGTTAATTAGCCTAGTTTTTAGGGTGATTTTAGCTCTATTATATGTCTACCTCTCGTGTAGATAGCCCAGTTATAGAGGCTCTAAATCCCGTTTTATGTCTCCAGCATACAAGACCAATTCACCTTAGTGTCCAATCTCAGAAAATAGTTTTTGAGAAAATATTATTTTGTCAATTCAATGTTAATTAGCCTAGTTTTTAGGGTGATTTTAGCTCTATTATATGTCTACCTCTCGTGTAGATAGCCCAGCTATAGAGGCTCTAAATCCCGTTTTATGTCTCCACCATACAAGACCAATTCACTTTAGTGTCCAATCTCAGAAAATAGTTTTTGAGAAAATATTATTTTGTCAATTCAATGTTAATTAGCCTAGTTTTTAGGGTGATTTTAGCTCTATTATATGTCTACCTCTCGTGTAGATAGCCCAGTTATAGAGGCTCTAAATCCCGTTTTGTGTCTCCACCATACAAGACCAATTCACTTTAGTGTCCAATCTCAGAAAATAGTTTTTGAGAAAATATTATTTTGTCAATTCAATGTTAATTAGCCTAGTTTTTAGGGTGATTTTAGCTCTATTATGTGTCTACCTCTCGTGTAGATAGCCCAGTTATAGAGGCTCTAAATCCCGTTTATATTATTTTGTCAATTCAATGTTAATTAGCCTAGTTTTTAGGGTGATTTTAGCTCTATTATATGTCTACCTCTCGTGTAGATAGCCCAGTTATAGAGGCTCTAAATCCCGTTTTATGTCTCCAGCATACAAGACCAATTCACCTTAGTGTCCAATCTCAGAAAATAGTTTTTGAGAAAATATTATTTTGTCAATTCAATGTTAATTAGCCTAGTTTTTAGGGTGATTTTAGCTCTATTATATGTCTACCTCTCGTGTAGATAGCCCAGTTATAGAGGCTCTAAATCCCGTTTTATGTCTCCACCATACAAGGCCAATTCACTTTAGTGTCCAATCTCAGAAAATAGTTTTTGAGAAAATATTATTTTGTCAATTCAATGTTAATTAGCCTAGTTTTTAGGGTGATTTTAGCTCTATTATATGTCTACCTCTCGTGTAGATACCCCAGTTATATTGGCTCTAAATCCCGTTTTGTGTCTCCACCATACAAGACCAATTCACTTTAGTGTCCATTCTCAGAAAATAGTTTTTGAGAAATTATTATTTTGTCAATTCAATGTTAATTATCTTAGTTTTTAAGGGTGATTTTAGCTCTATTATATGTCTACCTCTCGTGTAGATAGCCCAGTTATATTGGCTCTAAATCCCGTTTTGTGTCTCCACCATACAAGACCAATTCACTTTAGTGTCCAATCTCAGAAAATAGATTTTGAGAAATTATTATTTTGTCAATTCAATGTTAATTATCTTAGTTTTTAGGGTGATTTTAGCTCTATTATATGTCTACCTCTCGAGTAGATAGCCCAGTTATATTGGCTCTAAATCCCGTTTTGTGTCTCCACCATACAAGACCAATTCACTTTAGTGTCCAATCTCAGAAAATAGTTTTTGAGAAATTATTATTTTGTCAATTCAGTGTTAATTATCTTAGTTTTTAGGGTGATTTTAGCTCTATTATATGTCTACCTCTCGTGTAGATAGCCCAGTTATATTGGCTCTAAATCCCGTTTTGTGTCTCCACCATACAAGACCAATTCACTATAGTGTCCAATCTCAGAAAATAGTTTTTGAGAAATTATTATTTTGTCAATTCAATGTTAATTATCTTAGTTTTTAGGGTGATTTTAGCTCTATTATATGTCTACCTCTCGTGTAGATAGCCTAGTTATATTGGCTCTAAATCCCATTTTGTGTCTCCACCATACAAGACCAATTCACTTTAGTGTCCAATCTCAGAAAATAGTTTTTGAGAAATTATTATTTTGTCAATTCAATGTTAATTAGCCTAGTTTTTAGGGTGATTTTAGCTCTAAATCCCGTTTTGTGTCTCCACCATACAAGACCAATTCACTTTAGTGTCCAATCTCAGAAAATAGTTTTTGAGAAAATATTATTTTGTCAATTCAATGTTAATTAGCCTAGTGTTTAGGGTGATTTTAGCTCTATTATATGTTTACCTCTCGTGTATTAAGATAGCCCAGTTATAGGGGCTCTAAATCATGTTTTGTGTCTCCACCATACAAGACCAATTCACTTTAGTGTCCAATCTCAGAAAATAGTTTTTGAGAAAATATTATTTTGTCAATTCAATGTTAATTAGCCTAGTTTTTAGGGTGATTTTAGCTCTATTATATGTCTACCTCTCGTGTATTAAGATAGCCCAGTTATAGGGGCTCTAAATCGTGTTTTGTGTCTCCACCATACAAGACCAATTCACTTTAGTGTCCAATCTCAGAAAATAGTTTTTGAGAAAATATTATTTTGTCAATTCAATGTTAATTATCTTAGTTTTTAGGGTGATTTTAGCTCTATTATGTGTCTACCTCTCGTGTAGATAGCCCAGTTATAGAGGCTCTAAATCCCGTTTTGTGTCTCCACCATACAAGACCAATTCACTTTAGTGTCCAATCTCAGAAAATAGTTTTTGAGAAAATATTATTTTG
>JBAKBP010033802.1:0-21445 GCA_037953745.1 Lithodes maja | reverse complement strand
CTCCCTTCCACTTCCAGTATCTCCTTGGAATGGACCGCAAGGTCTTCCGAGATACTAACTATTCCTTGTAACTCCTTCCTTCCTTCCTCCCTCCCTCTCCTTTAACTGTTGTTTGCCTAGTCGTATTAACAGACCTGTGTACACTAAGCCGTTACGCACACACGCACACACACGTACATGAAACACACGTATCACACCCTCCGTCTATCTCTCTCTCTCTCTCTCTCTCTCTCTCTCTCTCCCCCCCGTTTTCTTATAATCAGTAAACACCAACGTCTTACAGGAAAACATCTCGCAAACTATATTATTCAAGTGTTCAACCTATTTTAGGCCACTCACACCTCTTAAGGGGGGGAGGGGGTTGACCTTCTCTTTTTCTCTCCGTATCTCTCTTTCCTGTGGCTTGTATCCATTCGGTCCCATTCAGCCTACTGTTTTAAGACGTTTATCCCCATCCAGGTGTCGATTTTTTCCTGGCAAGCGATAGCAAGCCCAGCATTGTATGGAAAAATTCTACTGAAAAATGTACACATTTAGCCTGCTGTCAAAAAAATTATATAGAATATGCTCGCTCGCTACTGCTCGCCAGGAAAAAATCGACACCTGGATGGGTATAAATGTCTTAAAACAGGCTTAATGGGACCGAATGGATACTACAAAAAGAAAAAGAAAAAGCGGGTCGGTCCCCTTAAGAAAGAGAGAGAGAGAGAGAGAGAGAGAGAGAGAGAGTAAACCCTCCCCTCCCCTTAATATCTCACAGTAATTGGAGTTGAGGAACCCAAAATAAAATAATATATATTAAATTTCTCCAGTCCTCCCCCCCCCCGGCCCCACCCACCCATTTTCAATAAACCCCTAGATGGTTTGAGAACTAAAAGCAACGCATTGAAGCCTTTTATTTATTAACCCGGTCTTCAGTACCGGGGCCGTCCTTTTAACTTTATTCTGGCTACTGTTAGACGATTTATTCAGTTTCAAAAGGGCCTCCAGCAGTAACAGGCTTTGAATGATCTCACTTTCACCTTTCGTGTTTTTTTTTTTTTTTTACTACCACAGATCCTTCTTAGGCTGCACAAAATCGCCTAAGTATACAAGTAGGTAGAATTAAATATATTAGATGTCGGCAGCCCCCCCCCCCCCCACACACACACTTTTATTCAATACAAACCCCAAATAGATTGGAGAACTAAGAAAATTATTGAAACCGTTTTATTCCTAGGAGAGATCAATTCGTACATTTTCGGTAGAAAATGTCGCATGTCACAATTACAGGCTCGCTATCGCTCGCCATTAAAAAAATCGACACCTAAAGGGCACGAAAAGTCTTAAATTTGACAAAGAAATGGGTCGAAAGGTCTTCAAATCAACAAACTAATTTGGCAAACGTCTTAAAATTCAAAACTAACGGGCTAAACATGAGGAAGAAGGGGACCATAAATACGGCCCATCTCCCCTTAAATGTCTCCAGCTTCCCCCCCCCTCCCCCCCTCCCCCCATAGGTCTTTGTATCACCCCCTCCCCCCTTGTCGGCGTTTGTATTACTCCCCCCTCCCTCCCTCCTCCCTGCCCCCCCTCATAGGTATTACTCCCCCCTCCCTCTCCCTCCCTGCCCCCCTCATAGGTATTACTCCCCCCTCCCCTCTCCCTCCCGGCCCCCCTCATAGGTATTACTCCCCCCTCCCTCTCCCTCCCCTCCCCCCTCATAGGTATTACTCCCCCCTCCCTCTCCCTCCCTGCCCCCCCTCATAGGTATTACTCCCCCCTCCCTCTCCCTCCCTGCCCCCCCTCATAGGTATTACTCCCCCCTCCCTCTCCCTCCCTGCCCCCCCTCATAGGTATTACTCCCCCCTCCCTCTCCCTCCCTGCCCCCCCTCATAGGTATTACTCCCCCCTCCCTCTCCTCCCTGCCCCCCCTCATAGGTATTCTCCCCCCTCCTCTCCCTCCCTGCCCCCCCTCATAGGTATTACTCCCCCTCCCTCTCCCTCCCTGCCCCCCCTCATAGGTATTACTCCCCCCTCCCTCTCCCTCCCTGCCCCCCCTCATAGGTATTACTCCCCCCTCCCTCTCCCTCCCTGCCCCCCTCATAGGTATTACTCCCCCCTCCCTCTCCCTCCCTGCCCCCCCTCATAGTTATTACTCCCCCTCCCTCTCCCTCCCTGCCCCCCCTCATAGGTATTACTCCCCCCTCCCTCTCCCTCCCTGCCCCCCCTCATAGGTATTACTCCCCCCTCCCCTCTCCCTCCCTGCCCCCCCTCATAGGTATTACTCCCCCTCCCTCTCCCTCCCTGCCCCCCCTCATAGGTATTACTCCCCCCTCCCTCTCCCTCCCTGCCCCCCCTCATAGGTATTACTCCCCCCTCCCTCTCCCTCCCTGCCCCCCTCATAGGTATTACTCCCCCCTCCCCTCTCCCTCCCTGCCCCCCCTCATAGGTATTTTGTATCAGCCCTCTCGCCCCTCCTCCTTCCCCTCCCTCCCCCCTATGAACCCCTCCTCCTCCCCCTCCCTTCCCCTCCCTCCCTCCCTCCCTCCTTCTCCCTCCTCCCCTCCTCCCCCCCCCCATCCCTCCTCCTTGCTCCCCTCTTCATAGGCCTTTGTTAATTGGCCTTCAATAAGTTAACTCGGCCTTGTTAGTGCATATTTCCCATAAAGGGGGGGGGGGGGGGGGAAGGGAAAAAATTACGGAAAGGGTTAATCATTTGAGGTAGTGGAAGAATAGGATGGGAGCGTGACCTGCTTTGGTTTCTCTCTCTGGGTTGTATCCATTTGGCCCCATTCAGCAAACTGTTTTAAGACGTTTATCCCCATCCAGGGTGTCGATTTATACCTGCCCACCATAATTTGGATAATAAATTAGACAGCAAGCTTAATATGTAAATTTTTCGATATCAAAATATCTCCGGCGAAGCCGGATTGCTTCATAAATTGCAGGCTCGCTATCGCTCGCCAGGAAAAATCGACACCTGGATGGGGATAAATGTCATAAAACAGTAGGCTGAATGGGGCTGAATGGATACAACCCAGAGAAAGAGAGGACAGCAGGTGATCCCCCTTAAATGACTGAAAGAGTTAATAATTTGAGGTTGTAGAACATTAAGGAATATTGTTTAGTGGGTCTACAACTTTAGTGGAAGAATAGGACGGTGGGGGGGGGGCCTTAGAGAATAGGTACTGTGTGTGTGTGTGTGAGAGAGTGTCAGAGTGAGTGAGTGTGTGTGTGTGTGTGAAGGAGAGAGAGAAAGAGAGAGTCAGAGTGTGTGGAGAGTGTGAGTATGCTTGAAAGAGAGAGAGATTGAATATATGCACACACACACACACACACACACACACACACACACACACACACACACACACACACACACAGAGGAGTTGTTGTTGTTGACGATGCTTTTATTTTATACTAGCCCACTGGGCCTAGGCCCTCTCAAGGCTAGTGGCCACACACAGAGGAACAGAGAGAGAGAGAGAGCACCTGCATTTTTTTTTTCGCTTTCATAATTTTTCGAATTCCAATCTCTCTTTCTCTCTCTCTCTCTCCTTCCCTAGGGCACATTTTGTCTTACTGAGGCTTGGGAAGTGAAGGCAGGAAGGAAAGAAAGAAAGAAAGAAAGAAAGAAAGAAAGAAAGAAAGGAAGGAAGGAAGAAAGAAAGGAAGGAATAGAGAGGGGAGGAAGGAAGGAAGGAATAGAGACGGGAGGAAGGAAGGAAGGAAGGAATAGAGAGGGGAGGAAGGAAGGAAAGAAGGAGGGAGCGAAGGGAATGGAGGAAGGAAGGAAGGAAGGAAGGAAGGAAGGAAGGAAGGAAGGAAGGAAGGACGGAAGGAAGGAAAGAAGGAGGGAGAGAAGGGAATGGAGGAAGGAAGGAAGGAAGGAAGGAATAGAGAGGGGAGGAAGGAAGGAAGAAGGACGGAAGGAAGGAAAGAAGGAAGGAAGAAAGGAGGTAGCGAAGGGAATGGAGGAAGGAAGGAATGAAAGAAGGAAGGAAGGACGGAAGGAAGGAAGGAAGGAGGGAGCGAAGGGAATGGAGGAAGGAAGGAAGGGAGGAAGGAAGAGGAAGGGAGGAAGGAAGGAAGGAAGGACGGAAGGAAGGAAAGATGGAAGGAAGAAAGGAGGGAGCGAAGGGAATGAGGAAGGAAGGAAGGAAGAAAGGAGGGAGCGAAGGGAATGGAGGAAGGAAGGAAAGAAGGAAGGAAGGAAGGAGGGAGCGAAGGGAATGGAGGAAGGAAGGAAGGGAGGGAGGGAGGGAGTGAGTGAGTGAGTGAAGGGAATGGAGGACGGAAGGAAGGAAGGAAAGAACGGACGGAGAGAGAGAGAGAGGGAAGAAGGAGAGAAGGAAAGGAGGGAAGGAAGTAAGGAAGGAGAAAGAGAAGAATACGAGTAGGAAACGAAACTATAACCGAAAATCTAAACTCGGCAAAGCAACAGAAAATGGAGAACTATAAAAACAAAAAATGGGGATGATGGAGTACAAAGGAGTACAAAGGAAATCAAGCAACAACAGGTCTAGTGACCCTTCTAGGCTGCTTGTCCTCAAAACACTGAGGATCAAGTGTCCAAACAGTGGTTTAGAGTGGGTAAGGAAACATGGAAAGGGAACTAATGTCCGTGGCAAGATTAGGAAGTTAGTAGGGGACAGATGGGGTTAGTAACTGAGGGGAGGATAAAATAAAAGTTATTAATTTACAAACGCAGTCAGTCGCGGGTTTGATGCGAGATATTTGTCTAGGCGGAGTTTAAATGAATCAACGGTGCTGCAGTCTATAAACTTCTCGGGGAAGCCCATTCCACAAGTTAACAACTCAATTGAAGAAGAAATTCTTAGATTTGTGTGAGTTTAAAAGATTTACCAATAATTTTGAAACCGTTTCCCCGCGTGTAATTAGATTGGTCGATAGTGAAGTACTTACTACAGTTCATATTGTCGATGCCTTTGATGATTTTGAACACTTGAATTAAGTCACCTCTTAATCTGTGCTGGGTTAAAGGAAATAGATTTAATTCTCTAAGACGCTCTTCGCTCTTTGTATGGTTTGTTCTTTAGGCTAGATATCATATTGGTAACTCTACGTTGAACTCGTTCTAGCTTGTTTATATCTTTTTGGTAATAAGGGCACCAGGATTGAACGCAGTATTCCAGAAGAGGGCGGACTAAGGAATTGTAAAGGGTTAGGAAAACTTCTTCGGATTTATGCTCAAATGACCTGCCTATCAAGCCAATTATTTTGTTTGCCTTCTTAACAACTTCTGAACATTGTTGACTCGATTTTAGGTTACTCGATATTGTTACTCCCAGATCGGTTTCTCTGTTTACATTCTTAAGCTGAGTGTCATTCATCGAATAGTTTGCTTTCTCATTTAGGTATCCGATATGTAGTACTTTACATTTATCCGCATTGAAACTCATTTGCCAAATTTGGGCCCAACATGACAATTTATCTACAGTAGATTGTGTTGCATATCATCAACTTGTTCTTTTGAGAGTACGCTATTTGCAAATTTTGTATCGTCAGCAAATTTTGAGATTGTACAGGTGAGACCCTCATCTATGTCGTTGATGTAAATTAGAAAGATAATTGGTCCTAGTACCGATCCCTGGGGTACCCCGTTACTTACATTGGTACATTTAGATGCCCTACCGTTTATGACTACTCTTTGCTTTCTGTCGCTGAGCCAATTTTCTATCCATTTCAACACACCATCTTGTATTCCATGCGCTTTTAGTTTTAGCAGTAAACGTTTGTGGGGAACTTTGTCAAAGGCCTTTTGAAAATCAAGGGATATAATATCTACAGCTTTACTCTCATCGTAGAGGTTGAGGATATCGTGGAAGAAGTCTAAGAGGTTTGTTAAACAGGAGCGTTTTTTACGAAAGCCGTGTTGAGTATCTTTAAGTATGTTATTTTCTGGAAAATTAAACAAATAATTATGGATACGTATGGTGAATAAAGAGAGAGAGAGAGAGAGAGAGAGAGAGAGAGAGGATAAAGGAAGGAGGAAGAGAGACGAAAAGGAAAATCAAGAGATAGAGAGAGAGAGAGAGAGGTGATAAGCATACGTATTGAACGAGATAGTATTTTTAACTATGTTTTAGTTTTAATAAAAATAATAATAATGTATGTATGTACAGTATATACTCGAGACAGAGCCTGAACAGGGAAACCACAACATAACATAAAAACAAAGCAACACAAACTCACACTTATTTCGGTCTCCCAGGAGACCGGAGAACAAGGGCCATTTGGGATCCCCGGTTCCAGACCTCCTGGAGAGGTTCTGATCTCAGCAGGCAGACACGCAGCGGAGCACACCACCACAATGCTCGCCCACCTTACATCCAGTCATGACCCTTCATATACACTGGCTCCCCGGGCCAGGCGCCTGATAGGCTATTATCTAGTCGAACTGGCGCCCGACGACCTCTCCCTAACGACCGTGTTTTCACTCATCTATTCACAAGCATTCTCCATTCATTCCTATTCATTACCACTTCTCTTTCCTGTTCTACAGTCATCCCTCTATCTTCCAACGCTTGTACTACACCATCTCTCCATCTCAATGGAGGTCTTCCTACCCCTCTACCTCCCCTTGTATCTGACTCATAGGCTCTCTTTGTAAGCTTTTTATCTCCCATTCCCTCAACATGACCATACCAGCACAGCACTCTTCTGTCCACTCTGGCTGATAAGGTTTCCTGCTGTCCCACTCTCCTACGTAGTTGTACCTCTTCATTCCTCAATCTGTCTCTATGCGTCACTCTGCACATACTCCTCAAGCAGTTCATCTCCATCCAACCAAGATGGCGAGAGGAGTGAAGGGTGCGTGCGTAGCTCTCTCCCTGTGTATCATCCTCCTCAACATCCAGAGGGGCTGTGCCGATATAAAGGTGCAGAGGGGACTGGTATTGTACCAGGTCAACACTAAACAAGTATTGAGGGACCTCGTCACACAGAAATCACACATAAGTGAACCTTCTGTCACCATTCCTGCCTGGTCAAGTTTATATATCGGGAAGACGCAGCGGCTTGGCAAGTACTCTGGCACAACCTCGCTACAACACCTATTGTGCTACACTCTAATTAGCTGCGGAGATGTAGAGACCAACCCCGGCCTGAGTTCAACATTGAAGAAACCTCACCACCAACCAAGTAAGACAGACACCGTCATTTCAACAGTCCCTAACAGAAAAATTCGTTACGACAAACTGGGCCTACAGGTACCCCAGCCTCCCGTCATGCCCCAATTCAACCCACAACACAACCCAACACGGTCGGCGACCCAGTCTCCCGTCACGCTCCAATTCAACCCACAACCCAACCCAACACTATCGGTGGCTCAACATGTAACCGAAGCAGCTAGGAAGAAAGGTATCAGTCGCAACAACATCAACAATGGAGCAGCATCAGCAGCCAGGAATAAGGACAACATCATCAAACAGCAAATACAGGTGGGGCTGGGAGGGGTCATAGGGGGAGACATAGCCACAGACAGTCCCCAACCCCCGCGCTCACACCCTAGCAGCACAGCTGATCACCACACCGCCAGACATACGACGAACAATAAAAGGAAGCTATGTACAGTGTGCGATATTAGATTCAACAAAAGGAGTCCAACATCACAATGTAGTATTTGTAATGAAACAATATACGATCGATGTACTTATGTTACCAGCAGAAAAGAAGTGGAATGCGATAAATGTAGGGAATTAGCTATATTACCCACTCCACCAACACTACATTACCCGCAGCATTACCATTAATACCACAGATATCGGCGACCCAAGTAGCACAACATGCAACAAGAACAACAATAAAAACAGGTAGCACTCGCAAATACATCACCAGGGAAGCAGCATCAACGGACAACGAAAACAACAACTACAACAGCAAACAACTACAGCCCTACCGCGAGTATCCCCCGCCCTCTCCCGCACAAATAGCTGATCAACGCGGACCAAACCACACCTCCAGTCGTATGATAAACAGTAAGAAAAAACTATGTATAGTCTGTAATATTGGTTTCAACAATAGGAGTTCACTTTTACAATGCAACAGTTGTAATGAAATTGTTCATAACCGATGTACTTACGTTAACAGTAGAAATGAAGTTGAATGTGTTAAATGTAGGAACTCAGCTGTACAACATCGCAAATTTTGTTTTATTTGTGAATCACTCATAACACGACGTCAGAAGATCCAAAACTGTGTAAAGTGTAAACTTGTAGCTCACATGAAGTGCATCTCTAAGAAGACCAACAGTGAAGAACGGGAATTCCTTTGCAATAAGTGTGCCTTGCATTCATTACCGAATATTAATGTAAATGATCCAAGTATTAACAACTCAGAATCCAGCCAGGACACATTCAAAATAAAAAATGAATACAGAGTGTTCACCAACAAAGGGATCCATCTTATCCACATTAACGCCAGATCAATGTACCATAAATTGTCAGAAATAAACTTGTTAGCTAATAAGGCCAAAGCTTCAATAATTGCAATCACAGAAACCTGGCTGGATTCAAGTATAAACGATGGTGAAATAAACATTCAAGGTTTCAATATGGTTAGGAATGATCGCAATAGGCATGGGGGAGGAGTATGTCTGTATGTAAAAAACAACCTCACACACACAACTAGGACCGACCTCCATGTAGAAAATCACGAAACTCTGTGGATCGACCTACACCTGCTGAGGACAAGACCCATCACAATTGGGGTATGCTATAGGCCACCAGAAGACACACAATTCTTGACCAAATTTGAACAAACTTTGTCATCGCTAGACCCTCGGAATGAATCCATCATACTAGGGGATTTTAACATGTGTTACAAACAACGAAATAATAGGCTTGTACGAGAATATAGGCATATACTGACAATGCACAATCACAAACAACTCATCACAACCCCCACACATATCTCTGAGAACACTGCCACAATATTAGACCACATAAACTGTAACAGAGTGGACAAAATATCCCAATCAGGGGTTATACAGACTGGGATAAGTGATCATTTCGTCACATATTGCACACGGAAAACCACAAAAATTACCCTAGAGAATCACAAGGTTATCAAAACAAGGTCACTCAGAAACTACAATAAAGAAACATTTCTGGATATTTTATGGAATACAGTCTGGTCTCCAGTGTTTGGAAGTACAAAAGTTAATGACGCATGGGTTGGCTTCAGAACCATCATCACAAACATCCTAGACGAAATAGCGCCTCTGAAAGACATACGAATTAAAGCAAGGTCAGACCCATGGATCAACAATGACATACTACACCATCTGGAACACAGAGACAATCTGTTAAAAAGGCTAGCGAAACATAGACAGGATCAAGGTCTGAAACATGAGTTCAACAGGGCCAGGAATAAACTAAGTAGGAAAATAAAATCAGCGAAAACTAATTATTTTCACAATAAGGCAGAGGAATATCAGAATATATAATATCAGAAAGGAACAACTTGAGATGGTTCGGCCATATGGAATGTATGGAAAGCGAGAGAATGACTAAGAGGGTGTACGAGAGCGAGGTGGAGGGACAGAGGGGGAGAGGTAGACCGAATATGAGGTGGAAGGATGGAGTGAGGAACTACATGAACGAAGGCGGTGCTGGTTGGGGGGAGGGGCGTCGACTGACTGGGGACAGAGGTGCATGGGGGCGGTTCGTTCGTGGCCACCCCTTCGGGGATCACGGCGTCAGGCAATAGATAGATAGATAGAATATCAGAATAACCCAAGGAAACTATGGAGGCACCTAAAAACAACAGGCTACAGCAACAAGACAAGGGATTCGTCTAACACTAATATTGCTCTCACCATTAACACCTTATTGGCGGGCTAGGCGGTAATTAATATGTAGCCACCAGCGGGGTGTTTTTACCCAAAATAGGGCTGTTTACGTGATCATTTTCATGCCTAAATAAGACCCAGAGCGTAAAACAAGTATCTATCCCTGAAAGGGCATAAACTGAGCTTTCCAATGACACCACAACGATCCTTGTATGACCGCTAGTTTTCTTGCAACAACCGCGCAACACGAGTGCAAAAACCATGTAATTCGGTACTTTCCCCATACAATTCACTATGTAGCGAGTGTGAGAGGGTGGAGGAGGGTGGGATTCATGTTAGTTGTTCCACCGCGGTGGTCTGGAGCAGTCATACGCTCGCTACTCTCCTGCCGCCACTTGTCTCTCTCTCTCAGCAACATTACGTGCTGAAAATGCCACACGACTTATGGTGTGAGCCGCCACATAGTCCAAATTTCTTTCACTCGACATAGGATGCGGGCCGCCAGTTAAGGGTTAATGATCAGGTTTGCCACGATAAACGACAAATTTCAACCTACCAACTCCTTCTTCACTTCCATAGCAAACACATTTATTTGCACAGAACCTACCTCAACCTCTCAATAAATACACAACAACAACGGCCACCTTTCGAAATTTCTACAGAGATAAAGACATACACCTGAACACATTTAGATTGCAAAATGTTACACCAAAATACACTTTTGACAAGCTGTCTAACCTAAATGTACATAAAAGCACAGGACCAGACAAAATTCCTGCCAAATTTCTATGAGATGGAGCCATTGGTATAGCATGCCCCCTAACCCACATCATCAACTTGTCAATTAACACCAACACTATACTTGCTGAACTGAAGGAAGCTATTGTAACCCCTCTATTCAAGAAAGGAAATAAACTAGAAGTTGGCAACTACAGACCAGTTAGCATATTATGTATTGTATCTAACATCCTTGAAAGAGCGGTATACACCCAAATTGAACACTACCTCAAACAAAATGATCTATTCTATAAGTTTCAATCAGGTTTCAGATGCATGTACTCGACAGACTCCTGTCTCATCCACTTAACGGATCACATTCGTAAAGAAATGTCTAAAGGTAACTACACCGGTATGGTTCTTCTTGATCTACAAAAAGCGTTTGACACAGTAGACCATGATATCCTATGTAATAAACTACAAGCAATGGGCATAGGGTCTGTGAACTGGTTTAAATCTTATCTTAGTGGTAGAACCCAAAGAGTCAAAATTGATGATAATATATCTGATCCTATGCCAATTAACTGTGGGGTCCCGCAGGGAAGCATCCTTGGTCCCTTACTCTTTCTCTGTTATGTGAACGACATGGAACTGAGCGTCTCATGTAAATTATTACTGTATGCAAACGACAGCGTGCTTCTGGTTTCAGGAAAAGACCCAATAAGTATTGCCGCTTCACTTTCCAAAGAACTAGAATCATGTAGTGAATGGCTAGTGGACAATAGACTATCTCTTCACCTGGGCAAGACGGAAGCCATCTTATGTGGAACAAAACGCAAACTGAAAGACATTGTGGGCTTCTCGGTCAACTGTAATGATATTCCTATAACAACAGTGTCACAAGTTAAATATCTCGGACTAAAACTGGACGCGAGTTTGTCAGGTGAAACAATTTTGGAATCTATCCTGAGTAAGTGTAGAGCACGTATAAAATACCTGTATAGACAGGTGGGATGCTTGCCCGCGGCGACCAAAAAGACCCTCTGCCAAGCGCTTGTTCAATGTCATTTTGACTATTCTGTGTCATCCTGGTACTCTGCATCATCTAAATCAGCACAGCACAAACTTCAGGTCACTCAAAATCAAATGGTTAGGTTCATGCTGAACCTAGATCACATGTTGGCCAGGAACAACTTTAGTCACTAGGTATGTTCAATGTCTCTGACAGGGCCAAACAAATCAGGCCTTCAAAATTTTCTATGACAGAGCTCCAGAGTATCTAAAGAATTATTTTGTTAAAGCAAATGAGAAGAGTGGACATAATACAAGAAAAAGGATGTTTAATTTTAAGGTCCCGAGAATCCAAGGAAAGGGTAAGCAAACATTCTTCTTCACTGCCATCAAAGACTGGAACGACCTACCCCGGTCGGTCCGTGAAAAGAGAACACTGTATTCCTTTGAAGGTAGCCTGAAGGAACACCTGAACCGGACAGCTGCGAGAAGGAAGCACCAAGCTTATGTCTACTACTAAATACGACATAAGAGATAGACAAACCAAACTGAAATGATTACTGATTACGGATTACTGATATTTACTATAGGATGTAAGGTATCTTAAAATAACCCCCTAAAATACTTTCTCTAAAGTATCTATTTCTTTATCCTCCCCATTTCCCCAGCTAACCTAATCCCACAAGGACCCCAATGGAAATACGCCTAACGACCTTATTGGGCTATCCTTAGTTGGAATTATGCAAGACTGGTACATGCCATATTTGTAGCATACTATGTGGTACCAACTCTGTAAATTGCTAACTGAATAAATATTATTATTAGGGGTTCGGCCCCTACGGGGAACCCCTATTGTAATCATTAAACCTGGAATTTCATCCAAATTCTTCTTACGCGCCGGTTTCGATGCAATAACTCCAGAACCGCTTTTTGGATCGGGATCAAACTTTCACAAGAGGTGCGTTTTTGTATTGGGCAACTTTTAATATGCTAAACATCCAGCATGGTGGCCAAACAGGTCCGTGGCAGCCAATTTCCCGAAAAACTTTACGCTTAAATACCGTCTCTCCCACTCACAGGAAACGACTGGGCTTTGGCATACGCACTCCCCTACTAATGCTCCGCAAATTTTATAGAGAAGGTTTTGCTTTTACACGTGGGTTTTTTTCCGGCAATCTTGAAAAAACCTCGAATTCCACTTAAAATTCCACATCTTGAAAACTACGCCGATGATCAGAGCCATGCTTGCGTAGTTGGGTGAGGCTCGCGATTCTGAACGTTTTGATACCAAAAAAATATAAATGGGTGGAATAGTTTGGCCGCAGCATTGAAAACTGTCTATTCTTAAATTACTTTAAAACCGAATTCGCTACCCACACAAAGTTTACCGTCTACAGTCTATAGGCTTCCACGCATCCCCAGTTTTGCTTAACCTAACAAGTGCGCATGGGGGTAATTGAAAACGTCCCCCTGTGCTGACGTATTTGAGGTGTTTCCGTCACTAAAATATTCATTGTGCCATTAATAGCATTAATAATTATCCATATGCGCCTATTATGGGTTGATTATAAAGGTATTAACCTGAAACAACAATAAAACGAGTGAAAACAGCGTTTGGATGGTCAAAATCGGAGATATAGCCCGCGAGTTGTATAATGTATGGGTGAGGCAAACTGCTTTCCCGCCAATTTCCCCCAAGGCCACTGAGACACAGTCGATCGATACTCTCTCTCTCTCTCTTGCACTCGCTTGCCATCAGTGATGACAACACCCTGCTTGCAACTCGCTAATGTTAGCACAAAAATATACCTCAGAATAAGGGAATAATAGGGAAAATAGGTGATAACTGAAGGAGAGGAGGAAAGTGGGGAAGGAGGGGAGGTAGAGGACTGAGATTTTGCATGGCCCAGGGGCCAAAAAAAAAAAAAAAAAAAAAAAATTTCGATGTCAAAAGTTGATTTTTTATTTTACTTACTCTCAAGAGTCTTCCCGCAGTCCGCCGGGGGAACTCTTAAGAGTCTCCCCGCGGCTCCCGGGTTAATAACATAATCTCTTTATTATTCAGTCCTATCTTTTGTTTTTTTATTTAACTCTCTCAAAACCGTTCGAGTCCCTACGAATTCCAGCAATTATTTAGCCAACCTACCTATACATACCTACCCTACCAAATAATAATGATAAATTCAAATTTATTTTTGGTGAATGACAGAGTATTGGCTAAGGTTTTTAACAATTCCTCCCTTTGCCAAATGCTTAGTTTAATAACAATGATATGGACCTTTAAAGTTTTGGCAATTGCCCGTGTGTCTCGTATTTTAACCCTCCTAAAGTGTTACCACGAAATACCGCTAGATCCTTTCTCAAAAGTCGCTAGCATGTTGCTACATAGCCAAACAATGTTAGGATAATGCTGCAATTTCTAAAGAGTTTTGGTTTGTTTGTTTTGCAAATTTTACAATGTACTGTAGTATGACTAGAATGTCTGAAATTTTCAAATTATCCCTAGTAAATGTCTCTAGATATAACAGAAATGGCTGCTAGATTGAAGTAAATAGCTCTACATTTAGCGGTAATATGTAGCTTTACAACAGGCACCACTGCAACCACCACCTCCCTCCCACCCTCCCAGTATGTCTAACAAAATACCGCTAGATCCTTTCTCAAAAGTCGCTAGCATGTTGCTACATAGTCAAACAATGTTAGAATAATGCTGCAATTTCTAAAGAGTTTTGGTTTGTTTGTTTTGCAAATTTTACAATGTAATATGACTAGAATGTCTGACATTTTAAAATTATCCCTAGTAAATCTCTCTAGATATGAAAAAATGGCTGCTAAATTGAAGTAAATAGCTCTACATCTAGCGGTAATATCTAGCGATACAACTGGCAACACTGCCTAGCCCTTCCTTCCTATCTTCTTCCTCCCTCATATGTATCAACAACCACTCTAGTGAACTTTCGGTATTTAGTTTATTCAGCTTAATACTATTTATCCACATAAAATAGAAACCTATCACGATTGTTGTCTAATACAACCATAGATAATGCTATTACATATTATTTGAACATGATGTTGAATTTAGCAGTTGTGTTTACCTTGAAGAGTAATTGACAGTCTGTGACAGAACCGAAAGCTTCTCTTGCCGTGTAGTACTCAAAGAAAGCAGGGGTACTTAAGCCAAGTCAGAGATGCAGAGGTAACTTTCACAATGCATTATAACCCTAGACAGACACCAATATATCACTAAATCAGACAAATATCACTACAAAAAAGATAGGAAAATATTATATTAATGTCCTAGGTATTTGAAATTATGCAAATGAGTAAAATGCATTATGATATAATGATAATGGGATTGATTAGTATCTGGCAACAGTGTTGCACAAAATTTTCTGAACGTATGCGAACTTCGGAGTATTTATCCCACTAATATACAACCATACACAGTGCTATTACATATTATTTGAACATAATATAGGATGCTCTTTCCTTTAAACCATTTTCTATATCTATTCACGAAAAATATAGGCCTAGCCTAGGCAGCGCTACCGGTAGGTACGAATTTGTCAGTTCGAATTTTGATTGAGAGTTGGATTAGGCCTAGGCCTAGCCTAAGGCTTAACATGGGATACTGTTTGGGGTTTGAGAATAGACTGAGGCTGCTTTAGGCCTAATTAGGTAAAATTAGTCAAATCGAGACAATTGCATAGCCTAGGCCTATTAAGCAAATATTTTACCAATCTACAATAGGCCTAGTCTATTCGCTGTAAGTAGGCAAGAAATCATGACCTAGGCTATAACCTCTGTAACTAAAAAACAACTAGGCCTAGAGTGATCAAGCTAATATGTGAGTGACCCAGGGTGTCAATCCACAAAATATGAATTGTGTTATCATTATGGTTTATTATTTTGTTATCATTATAGCGCGGCGAAGGCGCGAGCTCTAGGGAGGTCCGGGGGCATGCCCCCCAGATTTTTTGTTTGAGAATTTAGGTGTCTAAAACAGTATTTCCTGCAATAAAAAAAACAATCAAGATGGAAAATATGGAGACCAAAATTGTGTCAATTTAGCCTAGCCTACCTTTTTTTTTTTTGGGGGGGGGGGGGGAGTTTCTGTTATCATTATACAAAAAGTGCATTGCGTTATCACTCAAAAAAACAGCGTCGTTTGACACCCTGAATATGTCGACCATTTGGGAAGAGTCAGTCAAGGAATAGCCTAGATGTGGAAATTTGCAGCCAATTTGCTCTAGCCCTATTTGATATACAGAGGTTAGAGGTCATTGTTGAGGCCCCCCCCTCATGACATATTGTCATCATCTTATATATTGCCAGCAGGGGGCCAAATAACCGAAAAAAATCGCCATCAAAATAGACGCGAACTTAACCACGGCGATCGGCGAGCGGCGACGAAAGCTTGCCATCATGTTCCCGTCCATTTTGAATGCCGTTGGATACAATAATATGTTGAGGGGGGCAAATAGGCCTAACCAAACTGCGGCGATCGACCATGTAAACATGACGGCGGCGGCGGCGGTGGACGCTTGCGATCATGTTCCCGTCTATTTTGACTGCCATTGGATACAATAATATGTTGAGGGAAGGGCTTTGCGGCAATTGTTTTGGTTGTTTGCCCCCTACTGGCAATATATATGATGATAACATGTCATGGGGGGGTGAGGGGGGGCTTTCAACAAATTACTGTATCGAATGGCATTCAAAATAGACAGGAAAATTATCCCAAGCGTCCAACGCCGACACCGCCGCGGCTGCTGAAGAACAAGGAAATTAGCAATAGGTTTCGTTGTGAACTGGAGGAAATTAATAGAAATAAGGAAGCTAGGCCTAGCGATGTAAATAGTTAATGGAATTTCCTTAATAATGACAATTATATGTATAGGTATAAAGTAAAAACAATATATTTTACATAATTTATTGCATATCTTACATATTTAAACAAATATATATTAAAAATAGTTTAACCACACCACTGAGTTCCCCCAAAATACTCTAATAGGGCTGGCCTGAAGAATTAGATAAAGATGGACAACCAATCAACACATGATAGGTAGGGAAGGGCAGGTTAACAACGGCGATCGACAAATGTAAACATGACGACCGTACACTCGGAAACTATATCCATCCCCATTAGCCTAACCTAACAACCTTACCTAACCTATCCTAGTATTATGGGTGGAGGCTGCCGCCCCCTAGACCCAGTACGTTGGATACAAAACTAACCCTCACGTAACACCTAGTATATGTCCCTAGTACCCAGTACGTGGGATACCAAGCTAACCCTCACGTAACACCTAGTATATGTCCCTAGTACCTAGTATTTGGGATACAATACTAACCCTTACATAACACCTAGTATATGTCCCTAGTACCCAGTACGTGGGATACAAAACTAACCTTCACCTAGCATTATGTCCCTCACTCAGTACACCTTTCACCCTCACTACCGTTCGTGAGTCTTCATACATCTTCATTATCACACGCACCAGCCACTCCTCTACGCCAAATTTTCTCCTAGCCTACTGCACAACTTCTTACTTTCAGTAGAGACGTGATTTTCCGGGCCCGTCGCAAGACCACCGTCTCAACCGAGCCGTCGCAAGATCATCACCAGGACAGGAAAAACAACACAGGCTTGCTCCAAGCCAGCACACATCTTACAAATATATAGGCTAGGCTATACAACTTCCATTTCATCGGAATAACATTCACCGCCAATTTAATTATCATAAGGATTATATAAATGCAATTCTGATATGAAAAAACAATCGGTAAATAGCATAGCCTAGGCTAGTCAAAGCTGGGGTTTGTTGTTGTTTCGTGGACAAAATTTACCAAGCGTACTGTCCCACATTAATTTATTAACAACAATTGGATATACGTTACTGTGGGCTCTTATTACTCTACTTCCTAATAATAGGCAAGTAAATTATAACATAATGTTTGGATAAACAAATATACCGAAATAAATTAGAATGGAGAAACAGTAAGTTGAGTGAGATGTTTCAGCTTGCTGTCAACCAGCTCCGGAGCTCTCTTGCCGTCGCAAGAGAATATAGGTGTCTCGCTTGCTAAAGGTGGGCTTGCGACGGGACCAGAAAAACAGTTTTTCGGGTAGATCTTGCGACGGTGGTCTTGAGACGGGACCGGAAAAACACCTCTTAGATATCTTTCCTGCAGCTGCCTGACTATGAAGTTATCATACCTTCAAAGACTCTCTCACACTCACAGACCTTCATGACTTGGCCAAGCATTTTCAGGCCTCTTATAGCAGTTGCAAGGGGAAAGGGGAGCCTAACTCTGAAATCACTAGATAGTGCCTCCAGAACCATAAAAAAGAGGAGAGGGCTTAATTAACACACTTCCCTGTTGGACTCGACGCGAACTGAAAACTCATCACTCAGTACCCTCACGTAACACCTAGTACATGTCCTAGTACCCAGTACTTTGGATACAAAACTAACCTCCACCTAACACCTAGTATATGTCCCTAGTAACCAGTACATGGGATATAAAGCTAACCCTTACCAAATATTTAGCACCGTACTGTATATGTCAATCCAAGGTCCTCCTGCTAACGAAGAAGTTGTTGTTGTTGTTGTTGTTCCCCAAGCTGCCTGGCCGAACAGCCCCAAGGCCCTGAGCAAGGCCAAGGCCATAACCGAGCGGCCCCACAGAACCCTCCCCGTCGACCACAATAAAGCCTGGGTGACCGAAGCCACTCCATGGCGGGGAGCTGAGGAGGGTGCGGAAATGCCCGGGAAACCAAAGCCCCACCCAGGGCCCTGTGTCCCTCAGCAATTATGAAGAGAAAGTTGAGGGGCAAGGGAAAAATGTGACGCTTTGGCTTCCAATCTTGGTAGATTGGGAGGTCAATCCACGTTAGAGACGCCGTCACTTGAGATCTAGAAAATATCTAAGTAAAAGGAACAGTCAGAGTAAGCTATGGGTATGGCAGAGATTGCTCAGTTCTCACTCTGATAGACCAGCCCATCACCACATGACTAGAACCCAATCCTCTCAGCATCAGCTAGGAAAGGCCCTAGAAAGCCGCCTTTGGCGGGGGGGATAGCTCCCCTATTTCAACCTTCTTCGGGGTTGGGCACCCGCCCTAACGAAGAAGTTCCTGAGGTTGGCGGGGCGTCTCCGTCGACTGCGGGGCATGGGTGCCCTCCCTTGAAATCTACGATGTCCCCGTCCTCCCTGTGAAACCTCTCCACCCTGGGGTCCTTTCCGCCCGGATAGGGTGACATAAGCTTCACAGCTTCACTACCCTATATCCTCAACAAGAAGTACTGTATATGTCCCTCACTCAGCTGTACACCTTTCACCCTCACTACCGTTCGTGAGTCCTCGTACATCTTCATTATCACATGCACCAGCCACTCCTCAACGCCAAGTTTTCTCCTAGCCTACTGCACAACTTCTCTGGCCACCTTATCAAAGGCCTTCTCCCGGTCTGCAAACACAACATCAGATCCCTATCTTTTAAGTACATACAGTACATACAGTATCTTTCCCTTATCATACCTTCTAAGACTCTCTCACAGACCTTCATGACTTAGTCAAGCATTTTCAGGACCCTATATAGCAGTTCCCAGGGGAGCCCAACTCTGAAATCACCAGATAGTGCCTCCAGAACCATAAAAAAAAAAGAGGAAAGGTCTTCATTAACACAGAGCCCTGTGGACTCCGACGCGAACTGAAAACTCATCACTCAGTACCGGTACATCTTTCACCCTCACTGCCGTTTGTGAGTCCTCATACATCTTCATTATCACACAAATACCTTCTTGACTTGGATTGTGCCGTGTCCTAGCATGAAACCAAACTGCATATCGTCAATATCATACCTTCAAAGACTTTCTCACAGACCTTCATGACTTGATCAAGTATTTTCAGGCCCTATAATTTTCCCTATCCAATGAGTCCCCTTTGCTCGTATACAGTATATAATATACTTTTGTGCATTCATCAGAGATTACTTCCTCTCTGATGATGAAGTTAATTAGCTCATTGAACACACCTCCTTTCTCACCTGAGGCCTTATGCATCTCGGCTAGAATGCCAGAGCATCTGCAGCTTTTCTGTCCTTCATTAAGTTATTGCACTGCTTACAGAAGCTGGCACAATCACAGGGAGGGGGGAGTATTGGCTTTTCGTTGCTAAGCTTCTCTATTCCATTCAAATTCCATGTTGAATAATCTTTCGTAGTGTATCACAACTTATTTTAGCAATGGAAAATAATGCATGAGGAGGGCTGGGTAGGCCTATTAGTATTTGTGAAATAACTTAAATTAGGTTAGGCTATAGTATACTTCATTAGGCCTATGAGAAACCAGGCCTAGGCCTAGCTTAATTTGATTTCACTGCTCAACATTTTTTTTTTTTGCTTTTGAGCTCTGCATAGGGCTATATTCAGGTAGGCTTGGGTTTTAGTAAAATTGCATTAGGCTATGCTACATATTTTTACTTCTATTGGAAGCACAGGCCTACACAATAGTACACATGTTAAAGAATTTAACCTAGCCTACCACAATTTAGCCTAGACTGAAAGAACAAACAAAAATAGGCTAGGTTAATTGCAGCTAAATAATTTAGCCTAGCCTCACCAATTTAGCCTAGACTGAAAAAACAAAACAAAAATAGGCTAATTGCAGTTTTGGCAAGAGTTGTAGTTGTGGGCATACCAAAAGCTTTGTTTATATAGCCTAGTCGCACGCTCGCAGTTAGGCCTACATTCGCTTCTAATTTAACTGCTGGGGTAAACTTGGTAAAGCCACCCTCAATCCGCCGGGCCGGTAACAAAACAATTTACCCAACGCCTGGCCGTGAGATACAATAATGGGTTGAAGGGGCTTTATCCCCCTATGACTTATTGTCATCATCATCTATATCACCAGCAGGGGCAAATAACCAGTCAAATTAGACGCGAATGTAACTGCGAGCGTGCGACTACGTAAATAAAGGGGACGATAGACCCGCTAACACAACTCTTAACGCATTTTTTCCTAATGTATTAGATTTTTTTATATTTATGGCCTCAACAGTTGAAAGATGACAATTTTATGGTTTATTTTAGGCTATACAAAAACATTTGCTTTGTAACTTAGATACTCATATTTATGCTTATAATTGCAGTACGAGTGGGTTTTTTCTTTTTATATGTAGGCCTAGGCTAAACAAATGTTAGTTTTTGTTTTATAGGCTAAACTAGGCTGAATTTATGCTAATAAATATTAATTGGAGGGAGCAAATCTGTCAAGGAATAGCCTAGATGTGGAAATTTACAGCCAATTTGCTCTAGCCCTTTTTGAGATACAGAGGTTAGAGATCGTTGGATACAATAATATGTTGAGGGGGTCAATCGCCCCCCATGATATATTGTCATCATCATATATATTGCCAGTAGGGGGCAAATAGCCTAGGCCTAGCCTAACTACAACAAAAATCGCCGTCAAAATAGACGCGAACTTATATTAACTACGGCGATCGACCATTGCCCGCACCGGCTGTCCCCCGGTTATTGTTGAGGTCCTGAGGAACCGTATGACTTTGACGAGCTCTTCCCTCCGCTGTCTCCGCATCCCATGTATCGTCGTACGGTACCCCTTCGCCTCCACATCCTACATCTGGTCGTTCTACATATGCCTCCTAAACCTCGCCTCGTCCCGTCACTGAGCATGTGGATGGGCGTCCCTTTCTGGCTTCAAAGATGGATTCCTTCTGACAGCTCCTACTGGATTGTCTGGAGTTGGTTGATAAGGGCACCTCGCTTCAAGACATTGCTCTGGCCCTAGTACCGTGGTTTGTAGGTCTCTGGTTCACCACCTGATGACCTGCTATTGGGTTGTTGCCTTTACAGTGTTACGGTTCTACGAATGACCTAGAATGAAAGTGACACGG
>JBAKBP010033801.1:0-21445 GCA_037953745.1 Lithodes maja | reverse complement strand
GTACGCCCCTACACACACACACACACACACACACACACACAGTAAGGAGTAGTGTTCGCCCCTACACACACACACACACACACACACACACACACACATAGTAAGGAGTAGTGTTCGCCCCCTACACACACACACACACACACACATAGTAAGGAGTAGTGTTCGCCCCTACACACACCACACACACAATCTGACTTGATGGTAATGTACGCCCCCTACACACACACACACACACACACACAGTAAGGAGTAGTGTTCGCCCCCTACACACACACACACACACACACACACACACACATAGTAAGGAGTAGTGTTCGCCCCCTACACACACACACACACCCACACACACACACACACACACACACACACATAGTAAGGAGTAGTGTTCGCCCCCTACACACACACACACACACACACACACACACATAGTAAGGAGTAGTGTTCGCCCCCTACACACACACACACACACACACACACACACACACATAGTAAGGAGTAGTGTTCGCCCCCTACACACACACACACACACACACACACACACATAGTAAGGAGTAGTGTTCGCCCCCTACACACACACACACACACACACACACACACATAGTAAGGAGTAGTGTTCGCCCCCTACACACACACACACACACACACACACACACATAGTAAGGAGTAGTGTTCGCCCCTACACACACACACACACACACACACACACACACACACACACACATAGTAAGGAGTAGTGTTCGCCCCCTACACACACACACACACACACACACACACACATAGTAAGGAGTAGTGTTCGCCCCCTACACACACACACACACACACACACACACACACACACATAGTAAGGAGTAGTGTTCGCCCCCTACACACACACACACACACACACACACACACACACACATAGTAAGGAGTAGTGTTCGCCCCCTACACACACACACACACACACACACACACACACATAGTAAGGAGTAGTGTTCGCCCCCTACACACACACACACACACACACACACACACATAGTAAGGAGTAGTGTTCGCCCCCTACAACACACACACACACACACACACACACACATAGTAAGGAGTAGTGTTCGCCCCCTACACACACACACACACACACACATAGTAAGGAGTAGTGTTCGCCCCCTACACACACACACACACACACACACACATAGTAAGGAGTAGTGTTCGCCCCCTACACACACACACACACACACACACACACACACACATAGTAAGGAGTAGTGTTCGCCCCCTACACACACACACACACACACACACACACACACATAGTAAGGAGTAGTGTTCGCCCCCTTTACCTTACCTTACCTACATATATACTAATAGACCCCGCCCTACCATGGTCGCTGTCACAGGTATATATAGGTGTGTATATAGACTCTCTCTCTATCTATCTATCTCTCTGTCTCACTCTCACTCACTCTCTCTCTCTACCTCATTAAATATGTTATGATTATTATGACTGCTTCTTGACAATCTTCACGTGTTTTTAATAGCCTGTGACTGGTATGTTCAAATTGATCTCAAAGGGGGGGTCTAGGGGGTGATAGTGTGTGTGTGTGTGTGTGTGCGAGTGATAGTGTGTGTGTGTGTGAGAGAGAGAGAGAGAGAGAGAGTGTGATAGTGAATGTGTGTGAGAAAGAGTGAGTGTGTGAGAGAGAGAGATAGTGTGTATGTGTGTGTGTGAGAGAGAGAGAGAGCATAAACTAGGCCCCCCGCCCCTAGCTACTAGTCTGGTCACCGTCAGATGTAAATATAGTACGTACGCTTTCAGGGGACGATGTGGGTTTACCGAGAGAGAGAGACAGAGAGAGAGTGTGTGTGTGTGTGTGTGTGTGTGTGTGAGAGAGAGAGTGTGTGAGTGTGTGAGAGAGAGAGAGAGAGCATAAACTAGGCCCCCTGCCCTAGCTAGCCTGGTCACCGTCAGATATAAATAGTATATGTACGCTGTCTAGGAAACGCTGCCAGGTGCTGGTGGGAGTTTACCGAGAGAAAGAGAGAGAATGTGTTTATGTATGTGTGTGTGTGTGTGTGTGTGTGTGAGAGAGAGAGAGAGAGAGAGAGAGAGAGAGAGAGAGAGAGAGAGAGAGAGAGAGAGAGAGAGATAGTATAGGAACGCTGCCAGGTGGTGGAGGGGGTTTACCTTTTCGCACCTCGCTCAACCAATTGATCCTCACCTTCATAAAGTGTGTGAGTTAAATAAACAGAACTGGGAGTATATAGATTGGTTACCCCTTCACTGTATACATCTTGGGGACCACCTTGAGCAATGAAGATGGGGAAGGATCACTCCACTGTAAATGTTTGTGTGATAGAGAACACGAGTAGGTCACATGGAAAATAGCGACAGTCGAGAGCATAAATGACGACGCACCCACAACTTAGCTGTCAGGGGATATAGGCCGTTTTTCTGGTCCCGATTTGAAGACCTTTCGCCCCATTTCTTTGTCAATATTAAGACTGTTGGTGTCATTTAGGTGTTGATATTGATCGCGAGCCTGGATTTTAAGAGGAACTGAGATAACTGAGGAAACACTGACTAGGATAGAAAAGAGGATAGGCAGTTCTATAGGTTGGTAGAGGAAGCCTAGTTTGAGATCAACGAGGTTTTTAAGGTGAATTTCCACTCGAGGGATTTTTTCTTGACTCCTTTCTCCCTCATGTTTAGCCCCATTGCTTTTCTAATTTTAAGACGTTCGCCCCATTATTTTGACGATTTTAAGGACTTTCAACCCATATCTGTCAATTTTAAGACCTTTCGTGCCATTTAGGTGTCGATTTTATCCTGGCGAGCGATAGCGAGCCTGTAATTTAAGAGGAACCGGCTTTCAGCCGGGACATTTTTCTACCGAAAAATGTACAAATTTATCTTGAAAGGGGCTCAAGGGGGTGTAATTTTAAGTTTGATGAAAACGTAGGGAACAAACTAAATACCTCCCCTTAAGGGGGTTGACCTGCTTTTTTCTCTCTTAGGACTACTCTGGCTTGTATCCATTCGGCCCCATTCAGCCTACTGTTTTAAGACGTTTATCTCCATCCAGGTGTTGAGTTAACTATGTTATTATTATTATTATCTCTCTCTCTCTCTCTCTCTCTCTCTCTCTCTCTCTCTCTCTTTCTCTCTCTCTCTCTCTTACTCTCTCTCTCTCTCTCTCTCTCTCGTGTGTGTGGGAGGGAGGGGGATTTGAGTTAACTATTATTATTATCACTCTCTCTCTCTCTCTCTCTCTCTCTCTCTCTCTCTCTCTCTTTAGTGTGTGTGGGAGGGAGGGGGATTTGAGTTAACTACTATTATTCTCTCTCTCTCTCTCTCTCTCTCTCTCTCTCTCTCTCTTACTCTCTCTCTTTAGTGTGTGTGGGAGGGAGGGGGATTTGAGTTAACTACTATTATTCTCACTCTCACTCTCTCTCTCTCTCTCTCTCTCTCTCTCTTACTCTCTCACTCTCTCTCGTGTGTGTGGGAGGGAGGGGGATTTGAGTTAACTATTATTATTCTCACTCTCACTCTCTCTCTCTCTCTTACTCTCTCTCTCTTACTCTCTCTCTCGTGTGTGTGGGGGAGAGGGGTATTTGAGTTAACTATTATTATTCTCTCTCTCTCTCTCTCTCTCTCTCTCTCTCTCTCTCTCTCTCTCTCTCTCTCTCTCTCAACACATTAGTATCCCCGCCTGTGTATTTTTGTCTCTTCTCTTGACGTGTGTGTGTTTATCAAGTGAGTGTGTCTGTGTGTGGGTAGAGAGGTGCGAGTGGGTTGTGTGGGGATAGGTGTGTGTGTGTGTGGGTGTGTGTTGATAGATATGTGTGTGTGTGGGTAGGTGTGGGTGTGTGGGGATAGGTGTGTGTGTGTGTGTGTGTGTGTGTAGGTGTGAGTGTGTGCGATAAATTAAGTCATGAAAACAATATTATATGTGATCCCAATGTAGGGTAAGTCTGTTTGTTAATGCAAATCTAGGCTATGTTTACTTGTAAGGATATGTATATAAAATGCACATATGTTGACCTAAGTGAGTGAACTGTGGATAGACTTGTTTGTGTGTGTATGTATGAGTGAACTGTGGATAGACTTGTTTGTGTGTGTATGTATGAGTGAACTGTGGATAGACTTGTTTGTGTGTGTATGTATGAGTGAACTGTGGATAGACTTGTTTGTGTGTGTATGTATGAGTGAACTGTGGATAGACTTGTTTGTGTGTGTATGTATGAGTGAACTGTGGATAGACTTGTTTGTGTGTGTATGTATGAGTGAACTGGGGATAGACTTGTTTGCGTGTGTATGTATGAGTGAACTGTGGATAGACTTGTTTGTGTGTGTATGTATGAGTGAACTGGGGATAGACTTGTCTGTGTGTATGTATGAGTGAACTGTGGATAGACTTGTTTGTGTGTGTATGTATGAGTGAACTGGGGATAGACTTGTTTGTGTGTGTATGTATGAGTGAACTGGGGATAGACTTGTTTGTGTGTGTATGTATGAGTGAACTGGGGATAGACTTGTTTGTGTGTATGTATGAGTGAACTGTGGATAGACTTGTTTGTGTGTGTATGTATGAGTGAACTGGGGATAGACTTGTTTGTGCGTGTATGTATGAGTGAACTGTGGATAGACTTGTTTGTGTGTGTGTATGTATGAGTGAACTGTGGATAGACCTGTTTGTGTGTGTATGTATGAGTGAACTGGGGATAGACTTGTTTGTGTGTGTATGTATTAGTGAACTGTGGATAGACTTGTTTGTGTGTGTATGTATGAGTGAACTGTGGATAGACTTGTTTGTGTGTGTGTATGTATGAGTGAACTGTGGATAGACTTGTTTGTGTGTGTATGTATGAGTGAACTGGGGATAGACTTGTTTGTGTGTGTATGTATGAATGAACTGGGGATAGACTTGTTTGTGTGTATGTATGAGTGAACTGTGGATAGACTTGTTTGTGTGTGTATGTATGAATGAACTGTGGATAGACTTGTCTGTGTGTGTATGTATGAGTGAACTGTGGATAGACTTGTTTGTGTGTACTGGGGATAGACTTGTTTGTGTGTGTGTATGTATGAGTGAACTGTGGATAGACTTGTTTGTGTGTGTATGTATGAATGAACTGTGGATAGACTTGTTTGTGTGTGTATGTATGAGTGAACTGGGGATAGACTTGTTTGTGTGTATGTATGAGTGAACTGTGGATAGACTTGTTTGTGTGTGTATGTATGAGTGAACTGTGGATAGACTTGTTTGTGTGTGTATGTATGAGTGAACTGTGGATAGACTTGTTTGTGTGTGTATGTATGAATGAACTGTGGATAGACTTGTTTGTGTGTGTATGTATGAGTGAACTGGGGATAGACTTGTTTGTGTGTATGTATGAGTGAACTGTGGATAGACTTGTTTGTGTGTGTATGTATGAGTGAACTGTGGATAGACTTCTTTGTGTGTGTATGTATGAGTGAACTGTGGATAGACTTGTTTGTGTGTGTATGTATGAATGAACTGTGGATAGACTTGTTTGTTTGTATGTATGAGTGAACTGGGGATAGACTTGTTTGTGTGTATGTATGAGTGAACTGTGGATAGACTTGTTTGTGTGTGTATATATGAGTGAACTGTGGATAGACTTGTTTGTGTGTGTATGTATGAGTGAACTGTGGATATACTTGTTTGTGTGTGTATGTATGAATGAACTGTGGATAGACTTGTTTGTGTGTGTATGTATGAGTGAACTGTGGATAGACTTGTTTGTGTGTGTATGTATTACTGAACTGTGGATAGACTTGTTTGTGTGTGTATGTATGAGTGAACTGGGGATAGACTTGTTTGTGTGTGTATGTATGAGTGAACTGGGGATAGACTTGTTTGTGTGTGTATGTATGAGTGAACTGTGGATAGACTTGTTTGTGTGTGTATGTATGAGTGAACTGGGGATATACTTGTTTGTGTGTGTATGCATGAGTGAATTGGGGATAGACTTGTTTGTGTGTGTATGTATGAGTGAACTGGGGATAGACTTGTTTGTGTGTGTATGTATGAGTGAACTGGGGATAGACTTGTTTGTGTGTATGTATGAGTGTACTGGGGATAGACTTGTTTGTGTGTGTATGTATGAGTGAACTGTGGATAGACTTGTTTGTGTGTGTATGTATGAGTGTACTGGGGATAGACTTGTTTGTGTATGTATGTATGAGTGAACAGTGGATAGACTTGTTTGTGTGTGTATGTATGAGTGAACTGGGGATAGACTTGTTTGTGTGTGTATGTATGAGTGTGTTTGAAAGGTTAAATTAAAGTGAGAGAGAGTGTGAGAGTGAGAGTGAGTGAGATAGAGTTACAAGGAGTAACAAGGAACAGTGTGTCTCAAAGACCTTACGGTTCATTCTGGAGAAAGAAACGGTGATCTTAAGGGGAGATTTCCACGTGAGGGATTTTTTTCTGGGTCCCTTTCTCCCCCATGTTTAGCCCCATTGATTTTGAAATTTTAAGACGTTCGCCCCATTAGTTTGACGATTTTAAGAACTTTCGCCCCATTTCTGTCAATTTTAAGACTTTTTTTGTGCCATTTAGGTGTCGATTTTATCCTGGCGAGCGATAGCGAGCCTGTAATATAAGAGGAACCGGCCTTCGGCCTGGACATTTTTCTACCGAAAAATGTTCACATTTATCTTGAAAGGGGATCAAGGGGGTTTAATTTTAAGCTTGATGGAGGTCTAGGGAATACACTAAATACCTCCCCTTAAAATGTATATATGTCGGATATTATTGAACCACACTTATTAATCAGCCACAAGTAAGCTAGCCCCATAAATATCTGGCCATTCTCTGTACCTCTGCCAGAACACACAACCGCCTATTTGCTTTACCCATATTTACGACATAGGGAAGGATGAAAGGGTAGAGAGAGATAAGATGATGATTTAGAAAGGGGCCAATGACCTTAAGGGGTAAGTGGGTATTTATTGGTCTATTTATTTATAAAAAAAAAAAAAAATCTCGGTAGAGCTCCATCAGGCTTTAAAAAAAAACATAGTACCTCTTAAAAAACCCATAGTACCTCTTAAAAAACCCATAGTACCTCTTAAAAACCCATAGTACCTCTTAAAAACCCACAGTACCTCTTAAAAAACCCATAGTACCTCTTAAAAAAACATAATACCTCTTAAAAACCCATAGTACCTCTTAAAAAACCCACTTCCTCTTAAAAAAAACATAGTACCTCTTAAAAAACCCATAGTACCTCTTAAGAAACCCATAGTACCTCTTAAAAACCCACTTCCTCTTAAAAAAAACATAGTACCTCTTAAAAAACCCATAGTACCTCTTAAAAAACCCATAGTACCTCTTAAAAAACATAGTACCTCTTAAAAAATCCATAGTACCTCTTAAAAAACCCATAGTACCTCTTAAAAACCCACAGTACCTCTTAAAAAACCCATAGTACCTCTTAAAAACCCATAGTACCTCTTAAAAAACCCACTTCCTCTTAAAAAAACATAGTACCTCTTAAAAAAAACATAGTACCTCTTAAAAAACCCATAGTACCTCTTAAAAACCCACAGTACCTCTTAAAAACCCATAGTACCTCTTAAAAACCCATAGTACCTCTTAAAAAACCCACTTCCTCTTAAAAAACCCATAGTACCTCTTAAAAAACCCATAGTACCTCTTAAAAAAAACATGGTACCTCTTAAAAAACCCATAGTACCTCTTAAAAAACCCATAGTACCTCTTAAAAACCCATAGTACCTCTTAAAAACCCACAGTACCTCTTAAAAAACCCATAGTACCTCTTAAAAAACCCACAGTACCTCTTAAAAAACCCATAGTATCTCTTAAAAAAAACATAGTACCTCTTAAAAAACCCATAGTACCTCTTAAAAAACCCATAGTACCTCTTAAGAAACCCATAGTACCTCTTAAAAAACCCACTTCCTCTTAAAAAAAACATAGTACCTCTTAAAAATCCCATAGTACCTCTTAAAAAACCCATAGTACCTCTTAAAAAACCCATAGTTCCTCTTAAAAAAACCATAGTACCTCTTAAAAAACCCATAGTACCTCTTAAAATTACAGGCTCGCTATCGCTCGCCAGGAAAAAGTCGACACCTAAATGGCACGAAAGGTCTTAAAATTTACAACTCAATGGGGTGAAAGGTCTTAAAATCGCCAAACTAATGGGCCAAACATCTTAAAATCTGAAAACTAATGGTGCTAAACATGAGGCAGAAGGGGGACCAGAAAAACGGCCCATCTCCCCTTAACCCTCTCCGACATATGACGCGATTTTAAGCCTATTGGGGATACTTTAAAGCCTTTGTTACCATCAGGGGTATTTAGAAACCTTTAGTTTAGTTACTTCAACCTCTGCAGTTGTCTTTGAGTTAGCTGTGTTGAGCCTATTGGGGATACTTTAAAGCCTTTGTTTCCATCAGGGGTATTTAGAAACCTTTAGTTTAGTTACTTCAACCTCTGCAGTTGTCTTTGAGTTAGCTGTGTTGAGCCTATTGGGGATACTTTAAAGCCTTTGTTACCATCAGGGGTATTTAGAAACCTTTAGTTTAGTTACTTCAACGTCTGCAGTTGTCTTTGAGTTAGCTGTGTTGAGCCTATTGGGGATACTTTAAAGCCTTTGTTACCATCAGGGGTATTTAGAAACCTTTAGTTTAGTTACTTCAACGTCTGCAGTTGTCTTTGAGTTAGCTGTGTTGAGCCTATTGGGGATACTTTAAAGCCTTTGTTACCATCAGGGGTATTTAGAAACCTTTAGTTTAGTTACTTCAACGTCTGCAGTTGTCTTTGAGTTAGCTGTGGGCAGAAAACTAATTTTGGAGAGGTAATTATAAGAGTGAGAGAACTCTATTTCTTATTGCTAATCTGCCAACCTCTGCGTCATAAATGCGTCAAAGGGTTACAGGACCATTGGCAGAGCCCAGGTATACAGTGTATCTTTAGCAGAGCTACCAACGTCTCGCTTGGCACATAACATGAAAACAAGATTGGGGGACTTACATGCTAAGGGGAGATTTCCACTTCAGGGATTTTTTTCTTTACCCCTTTTTCCCTCATGTTTAGCCCCATTGCTTTTGAGATTTTAAGACGTTCGCCCCATTAGTTTGGCGATTTAAAGAACTTTCACCCCATTTGTCACTTTTAAGACCTTTCGTCCCATTTAGGTGTCGATTTTTTCCTGGCGAGCGATAGCGAGCCTGTCATTTAAGAGGAACCGGCCTTCGGCCGGGAAATTTTTCTGCCGAAAAATGTACAAATTTATCTTGAAAGGGAGTCATGGGGGTGTAATTTCAAGCTTGATGGAAGTCTAGGAAACACACTAAAAACCTCCCCTTGAGAATACCCCTACTCTACTGCACCATCGACATAATTTTTTACCATATTCTGGCATATAGTATTCTGGACATATTTAGACTAGTATCTTTCCCCGCAGCATCCAAGAGTGCAGTCACCTCCCATTTCATATAAATAACCCCTTCTGTGCCAACGATGTCCCATTAAATGTTCTTAGAGCTATTATTAGACGATTTTGTGCAGCTTAAATAGGGTCTTAATATGGTTAAGTGAGATACACAAACACACACACACACACACACACACACACACACATCTTTTAAATGCACCCACATACTGTACACACATCTATCAAACACACACACAAACACACATCTATCAAACACACACACACATATTTCAAGCACACACACACACACACACACACACAGCCACAACAGCTGACTCGAGAGGAAGCGGTCCACAGGCTCCAGCTGATTTCTACTTACATGGTTGCAGGCGGGAGTGAGCTATAGTCTATCTCTTATTCATGTGTAAAGGGGACTCCAGGTATTAGGATGATGATAAAAACAATGTAAACTTCGGCTGGCAAGTGGTTATTAGTGGATATTAATAGAGGGTGTGAGTGAACAATCCGAAGAGACCGCACAATATTGTTGTTTTCGGCGCGGGAAGTTCTCGGCTCAGTATGGTGGGTAATATTATATGGCCTATTTAAGTATTACCCAGCACAAGAGGCAAGATATTTGGTTCCAACTTCAAGAGGAATTAGGTGGGGAAGATGGTGAATGAAGGTGACGAGGGGGCTGAGGGGGGGAGGGGTGATAAAGGCGGGAGTGACGAATCGGAGGGAGAGCCGGATTTTCCCGGTTTCATGACAACATGGACCGCAGAGGACACTGGAAAGTTTTGCTTCATGCTGTTGAACAAAATCAAGACATTGGAAGACCGAGTGACTGGCTTGGAGATAGTTAAGAAGGAAATTGTTACAGAGAATGGTGAGTTGAAGAACAGGTTGGAGTTAGTGGAGAGAGAAAAGGCAGTAATAATGACTAGGCTAGACACCAGTATCTCTGAAGGTAAAAATGCTTGGGGCATGACTAGAGACCAAGTGGTTAAAGATTTAGACAGTGTAAGGAAGGCTCACAGTGACGAATTCAGGAAGATATTGGATGAACAGAAACAGCAAGATGTTAGGATAAAGGACCAGGTAAAAAGTATGGTTAAGCAAGGCATCCACGAAAACTCTCAGGCCATCCAGGAAGAAAGTCGTAGGGCTAACTGCCTCATAATATCAGGGGTGGAAGAAAAGGAGGAACTAGACTGGACAAAACGAAAAGAGCAGGATGAAGGTCGCATCAACAATATTCTGGAATCGATTAAAGATGAGGAGGACACCTGGAAGGAGGAAATATCAGACATGTTTAGGCTGGGAAAATATACAAAGGAATACAATAGACTGGTAAAAATTGAATTTAAGTCAAGAAGGACTTGTGATGAAATCATGGCAGTAGCGGCTAGGCTAAAAGGGTTAGAGGGTAAGGACAAAATCTACATCAGGCGAGACTTACCAGAAGAAGAGAGAAAGAAGGAGGCTGAACTAAGGAAAACCGCCAAGGAGGAAAATAGCAAGAGGACAGAACAAGAAAAGAATAAGTTTTTTTACGGAGTAAGAAAGGGGAAGATTATGAAACTTTCGGTAAAAAGAAACTAAAAATAAAAGAGGATAGGGAACAGACCGCCGCAGATAAGGGCGCTTGGAGCAGGTAAAGGGGGACTAGAAAGTATAAGGATTCTATATAGCAATGTCGATGGGCTAATCTCTAAGAAACTAGAACTAACAGACTTACTCAATACTAAGAAACCAGAAATAGTATGTCTCACTGAGACAAAACTAAGAGAAGACCTTGATATAAATTTGCTAGGATGGTCTGAATATAGGATTTGGAGGAGGGACAGAAAATTTCGACATGGAGGAGGAGTGTGCATCCTTACTAGGAAAGATTTGATTGTGTCTGAGATAAAACTAGAAACTTCAACAGCAGAAGTTTTAGCAATAGAGATTGGTGGAAACGAAAAAATAGTGGTGTTAGTAGCGTATGTACCTCCCAAGACGAAGACATGGGGTAAGGAGGAGCATAGCCTAATGCGTAAGGAAACAATTAGTGTGCTAGGAAATATCTTGGCTTCAAAGGATGAAATAGTCATGTGTGGGGACTTTAACTGCAAGGAAGTGAATTGGGAAGATCTTGAAGCTGGAGCAGGGGAGGAAAGTTGGGGCTATGAATTTTTAAGTATGGCCATGGAAAATTCTATATACCAACATGTAAAAGAGTCAACAAGAGTAAGGGGAAGTGATCAACCAGCTAGATTGGACCTTCTATTCACAAGAAGGGAGGAGGAGGTTCAAAGTATTCAGTACCTATGCCCACTAGGAAAAAGCGATCATGCAGTTTTAGACATAGACTTACTATTGAAGTATAATCTACCCAAGGGAAGGGAAAAGCACAAGGAAAATCACTGGATGTATTCCAGAACCGATTTCGAAGGACTACAGGATTTTTTCAAGTCACAAAATTGGGATCAGGTGTTATCTGAAAGTGAGGTAGACAAAAAACTCAAGGCATTCATGGAGATCTATGATACTGGTATAAAAACTTTTGTCCCTAAGTACGTTAATAAAAGGAAAAAAAGTAATCGCAAAGTATGGTTTAACCGCGAATGTAGGCAAGCACAGGAAGCAAAAAACAAAGCCTGGAAAAATATGAGAAACTGGGATTCGGAAGATAACAGGCAAAAGTATAAAGAGGAGAGAAACAAATACACAGAAATGAGGAGGAGGTCAGAGGCAAACCATGAGAAAGGGATAGTGGAGAACTATGAAAAGAATCCAAAAATGTTTTTCAAGTTTGTAAACGGCAAAAGGAAGATAAAAGCCACGATCGTAAAGATTAAAAGTGGAAACAGAATCATAGAAGAGGATACAGAGATTGCGGAAGAACTAAATAGAAATTTTGCATCAGTATTTACAAAAGAAGGAGAATTTATTGCACCAGAATCCAATGAGATAGGTACAGAGGAAATGCCGGAAGTCACATTTAACAGACCAGAGCTCATAGACAAATTGAGTAAGGTGGATCCAAACAAAGCCGCTGGACCGGACGGAGTATCAGGCTGGATTATTAAAGAAAATGCTAAGGAACTGAGTATACCGTTATATGACATAATGACCAAATCATTGGACACAGGGATAGTACCTACAGAATGGAAAAGAGCAAACATTATTCCTATATTTAAGGGAGGAAGCAGAGATAAACCACTGAACTATAGACCTGTATCACTATTGAGCATCCTCATGAAGATTCTGGAAGGATTAATAAGGGACAAATGGGTTAACTACCTGGAATCCAAAAGATTAATTACTGACCGACAATTTGGATTCAGAGGAGGCAGATCATGTGTAAGCAACTTGTTGAGTTTTTACTCTAGAGTAATAGACACAGTGGACAAGAGGGAAGGATGGGTAGACTGTGCCTACCTAGACTTTAAAAAGGCATTTGACAAAGTTCCACACAAGAGATTGCTGTGGAAATTAAAACATGAGGGAAAAGTAGGAGACAAACTGCTGAAATGGATGGAGAGCTACCTTAGCGGAAGACAGATGAGAACAACAGTAAGGGGGAAATCGTCAAACTGGACTCAAATTACGAGTGGGGTACCACAAGGATCTGTCCTAGCCCCAATCATGTTTCTAATATTTGTAAATGACTTACCTGAGGGACTAACAAGCTACATGAGCATGTTTGCGGACGATGCTAAACTGCTTAAAACGATCAGAACCCAGGAGGATTGCCTTGAGCTCCAAGCAGATTTGCAAAAGATCCATGAATGGAGCATCAAATGGAATATGGAGTTCAATGCAGGGAAATGTAAGACTCTAGAAATGGGTAAAAGCAAGTACAGACCTAGAAAAGATTATAAACTAGGAAACGAAGTGATTCCCAAAGCAGAAAAAGAAAAAGACTTGGGGATAGAATTTAAGGATAACATGTCTCCAGAAAGCCACGTAAATAAGATAGTGAGAGAATCACTAGCACTATTGGCAAATATCAGGATGTCTTTCAATTATCTTAATGAAAATACCATGAAACAAATAATAACGGCAATAATAAGACCCAGGATGGAATATGCATCTGTAGTGTGGTCCCCTCACATGAAGAAACATATCCACAAAATTGAGAGGGTACAGAGAGCAGCTACGAGGATGATCCCAGGTTTGGAAAATTTGGAGTACCAGGAGAGGCTCGAGAGATTGAATCTACCTACACTGGAACAGAGAAGGAAACGAGGACAGCAAATTCAGATATACAAATGTGTTAGAGGTATTGACAAAATCGACCAAGAAAACTTCATAGAGAGGGATAGAGGTGAGAGAACAAGAGGTCACGGCTACAAACTAAAAGTGCTTAATAGTAAATCTGATCTGAAAAGTAAAAGATTTCCTTCCAACTCGATTAGTGGGTGGAATAAATTGCCAGCCGAAGTTGTGTCTGCACCATCAGTGCATAGTTTCAAAGCACGGTATGACAAACATATCTTAGGAGGCGGGAATTAACGAGCATGCTCACTCCCGCAAATACAACTAGTGTAAGTACAACTAGTGTAAGTACACAAACAAACAAACAAACAAACAATCACACACAAACAATCACACACACACATCTTTCAAGCACATACAAGCACACACACACACACAAACAAACACACACACACACATCTATCACACACACACACACACACACACAAACAAACAAACAAACACACACAAACAATCACACACAAACAATCACACACAAACAATCACACACACACATCTTTCAAGCACATACAAGCACACACACACACAAACAAACACACACACACACATCTATCACACACACACACATCTTTCAAACACACACACACACTCACACATCTTTCAAACACACACACACACACATCTATCACACACACACACACACACACACACATTATCTATTATTAAGTGTTCGCGTATCTTCATCCATGTATTTCCACCCTTAACAATAGAACGCCCAGCTCTTCCATATTTCGCCTTCTGTCACACACACACACACACACACACACACAGGCAAAGTTAGATAATTGTAACTCAGGAAGCGGGACAATACAAGCCTAAAAAGCTCAACTCCTGTATACTACAAATAGGTAAATACACACACACACACACACACACACACACACACACACACACACACCTACACTACCGAGGATTAACCTCCCATTGTAGTAGGCTGTACCTGACCATACGGACCATATACGGACTTGAATTGCTGCACCCTCTTTACCCTGACCATACCAAAACAGTTTCTGTATGTATGTATGTTTGTGTGCATACGTGAGCGTTTGTGTATACGGACATGTGCACACTTACTGCATGTTCTTATGTTCCTATATGTGTATGTATATGTATGTGCGCACGTACGTGTATATACGTATGTTCTGTATATGAGTAAATAAATAAATGTGTATATGTACTGTATATCACTTACTCTCATGGTTATTTTATGATAATTTGTATTCTGCACATGCATCATTATTGTATTTATTTATTTTGTTTGTAAACTGAGCTTACCATCCTCATATCTGTACATCTCATGTTCATCCACTAAATTGTAAAATGTGTATTTTCAGCTCATGAGGCTGTCATTCTTTAATAAACCGTTTATTATTATTATTATTATTATTATTACACACACACACACGGTTAACATATGGGTTATATAAATATATCCCTACAAGCAAACATAGCCTATATTCGTATTAAGGGAGGTGACCCGCCTTTTTTCCCTCCCTTTTCTCTCTGTCTTTGGCTTGTATCCATTCGGCCCCATTCAGTCTACTGTTTTAAGACGTTTATCCCAATTCAGGTGTCGATTATTTTCTGGCGAGCGATAGCAAGCCATCATTGTATGGAGAAATCGAAAAATTTACAAATTTAGCGTACTGTCAAAAATATTAAAAACAAAAATATGTTGGCTCGCTACCGCTGGCCAGGAAAAAATCGACACCTGGATGGGGATAAACGTCTTAAAAAAGTAGGCTGAATGGGGCCGAATGGATACAACTCAGAGAAAGAGGGCGGGAGAGAGAAAACAACGATGTGGGCCCCCTTAACAAACACACAAAGTTACCCTACATTGGGACCCCACGTATAATATTATGCTCAAGGATAATACAAACATAAAATAATCATAAATAAACAAATAAACAAATAAACAAATAAATAAATAAACAAATAAATAAATAAATAAACAAATAAATAAATAAACAAATAAATAAATAAACAAATAAATAAATAAACAAATAAATAAATAAACAAATAAATAAACAAATAAACAAATAAATACATAAATAAATACATAAATAAATACATAAATAAATACATAAATAAATACATAAATAAATAAATAAACAAATAAGTAAACAAATAAACAAATTAATAAATAAATAAATAAATTAAATAAATACATAAATAAATAAATACATAAATAAATAAATACATAAATAAATAAACATATAGATTAATAAATAAACAAATAATACATAAACAAATACACAAATAAACAAATACATAAATAAATAAACAAATAAATAAATAAATAAATAAATAAACAAATACATAAATAAATAAATAAATAAATAAATAAATAAACAAATACATAAATAAATAAATAAATAAATAAATAAACAAATACATAAATAAATAAATAAATAGCATAAACATTACAAACGCTTTCCCAGATTTCCTTCAAATTTACATGCCCACCCAGACCTCCTTCAAGTTAAATGTGTACATTCTTTGGTAGAAAACTGTCCAGGCCGAAAGCTGAATTCTTGTAAGTTACAACGACCTATCGCTCGCCCAGAACAAAAATCGATACCTGAAGGGGTGAAACGTCTTAAATATCGCCAAACTAAAAGGGGTGAAGCGTCTTAGCAACGTGAAACTAAAGGAGTGAAACAGGTGAGGTAACCCTAATTAGCAGGTTAATTAGAGTTATATAATTATTATGTTCAGGAAGTAAAACTAATGAATGTGTCCGTTAAAGTTATACGGTACCTGCCTTCCCTATACCGGGCTATTATATACCTTATAAGACTATACCAGGGCCGAGAGAGAGAGAGAGAGAGAGAGAGAGAGAGAGAGAGAGAGAGAGAGAGAGAGAGAGAGAGAGAGAGAGAGAGAGAGAGAGAGAGGTAAAATATATAGAGTATTGTTAAGCATAATTTATGGATTACATATATATATATTTAGAGAGAGAGAGAGAATATAGGGTATAACCACAAACAATACAATATAGATATGTGTACAAGTTGGTTACCATTTATCCTACTGTGTATAATACAGTAGGTATATTTATGTGTGTAAACATATAGGTGTGTGTATATGTAGGTGCAGGCTGATGGTGGTGATGGTACCTTAACTCTATATACACATATACATACACACACACACACACACCCGTAGCCTAGTAGGTAGAGCTCTCGTCTCACACACGAGGGGTCGGGGGTTCAACCCCGGCCGGGCGGAGACAAATTGGGCTTGTCTCCTTTCATGTGTTCGCTCAGTTCACCTAGCTGTAAATAGGTACCTGGAATAAGTGGACGACGTTGTGACGTCCCATCTGGGGTTGGCAAAAATGGTACAAGGCGAGATGGGTATCATATGGTTCACCTAAGCTGATGGCTACCTAAGCCTTCGGCGAGACGGTACCGTCTATAGTGAGAATGGTACCATACAGATCCACCCTAAGCCTTCGTTTCCGATGTCGCCAATTGGCTAAAATGCAGACTACACACACATCCACAGCCATTCCAACAGTACATAAAACACTTAACATGCATTTCACGCAATACAGTCCCAGTTAAGGAGGCGCGATAATAATGAGCTTAGCTCGCATTGCGTGGATTCCCCTTGACGAACAAGTAACTGAGTACTGAGTACACCTACACACACATACACACGGACATATACATACACACATATATACATACACACACACACACACACACACACCTACACACGGACATATACATACACACACACACACACACACCACACCCACAAACACCCACACACCCTTCTACTTCAAACATAAATTCGTGTTATCGATTGATTGCTTTCCCTTCATGTCAAGTTTGTAGTGTCTACTAGAAATCAGTCCTAGCCACCTCTCAAGGATCGTAAGGTCTGTGGGGCCAGTGTATCTATGTCAAATCTCTCTCCCAGCCTCTCACACCATCACACAATAGACCCCGCCCCCCCCCCCCCCCCCCCCCCCCTCATCATATAAAACAATACCCCATTCAAAAGGCCACCACCGCCGCTAAGCTCAGGTAATACAACAACAGACAATGGCTACCTCATACCTGGCCAATCATACAGGGTGACGTAGCTAACTTATACAACCCCTTACCAGATACCTACAACAGAGGTTAAGTTTTTGTTCTGGGTTGTATCCATTCGGCCCCATTCAGCCTACTGTTTTAAGACGTTTATCCCCATCCAGGTGTCGATTTTTTCCCATATTTGTTTTTGTTTTTTTGACAGCAGGCTAAATTTGTAAATTTTTCGATTGAAAAATGTCTCCGGCCAAGCCGGATCTCTCCATACAATGTTGGCTCGCTCTCGCTCGCCAGGCAAAAATCGACACCTGGATGGGGATAAATGTCTTAAAACAGTAGGTTGAATGGGGCCGAAAGGATACAAGCCAGACAAAGAGAGAAAATAAGCTACTCACACCCCTAAACTCTCCCAGTCTCTCAAATCACACAATAGAGCCCCCCCCCCCCTCCCCCCACCTCATCATAATTATAAGACAATGCCCCACCGCTAAGCCCAGGTAATACAACAAGGACACAATGGCTACCTCATACCTGGCCAATCATACAGGGTGACGTACAAAGGAGTACAAAGGAAATCAAGCAACAACAGATCTAGTGACCCTTCTAGGTTGCTTGTCCTCCAAAACACTGAGGATCAAGTGTCCAAACAGTGGTTTAGAGTGGGTAAGGGAACATTGGAAAGGGAATTACTGCCCTGGAACTAATGTCCGTGGCAGGATTAGGAAGTTAGTAGAGGACAGATGGGTTAGTAACTGAGGGGGGGATAAAATAAAGTTATTCATTTACAAACGCAGTCAGTCGCGGGTTTGATGAGAGATATTTGTCTAGGCGGAGTTTAAATGAATCAACGGTGATGCAGTCTATAACGTTTCGGGGAAGCCCATTCCACAAGTTGACAACTCGATTGAAGAAGAAATTCTTAGATTCGTGCGAGTTAAAAGATTTACCAATAATTTTGCAACCGTTTCCCCGCGTGTAATTAGATTGGTCGATAGTGAAGTACTTACTACAGTTCATATTGTGATGCCTTTGATGATTTTGAACATTTGAATTAAGTCACCTCTTAATCTGCGCTGGGTTAAAGGAAATAGATTTAATTCTCTAAGACGCTCTTCGTATGGTTTGTTCTTTAGGCTAGGTATCATTTTGGTAACTCTACGTTGAACTCGTTCTAGCTTGTTTATATCTTTTTGGTAATAAGGGCACCAGGATTGAACGCAGTATTCCAGAAGAGGGCGGACTAAGGAATTGTAAAGGGTTAGGCTACTTTTTTTATTAGGGGGCGAACCTGACTTTTTTCTCTCTCTCTGGGTTGTATCCATTTGGCCCCATTCAGCCTACTGTTTTAGGATGTTATCCCCATCCGGGTGTCATTTTTTTTAGCCAGCATTGTATGGAGAAATCCGGCTTCGCCAGAGACATTTTTCTATCGAAAAATTTACAAATTTAGCCTGCTGTCAAAACATTTAAAAAAAATAGAAAAATTGCAACCTGGATGGGGATAAAAGTCATAAAACAGTAGGCTGAATGGGGCCGAATGGATACAAGCCCAGAGAGAGAGAGATAAAATACGCAGGTGACTCCCTTAACCCTTCCAGCCACTTACGAGCTATGTTAGAACCCCCCCCCCCCCCCCCGCGCCCCGCCCCGCCCCGCCTTCCCTCCATCATATAAAACAGGTACAACAAGAGACAATGGCTACCTGGCTAATCATACACACACACACACACACACACACACACACACACACACACACACACACAAGCCCAAAACCACTCAGCCCAGGTAATATAACAAGAGACAATACCTACCTGGCCAATTATACAAGGTGACTTAGGTAACTTTACAACCCTTTACCAGACACAGACCACCGAGGTTAAGGGCTCTCTCTCTCTCTCTCTCTCTCTTACCTGACCAATCATACAGAGTGACGTAGCTAACTTTACATCCCCTTACCAGAGACCTACCAGAGAGGTTAAGGACTCTCTCTCTCTCTCTCTCTCTCTCTCTCTCTCTCTCTCTCTCTCTCTCTCTCTCTCTCTCTCTCTCCTCACAAAATGACGAAGAACGGGTGAAATTTGTAGAGCTACGACGCAAAGCCAAAAAGTTAATTAAGCAAAGTAAAAAGACCTTAGAGTTACATATTGCGAATCAAAGTAAAACAAACCCGAAAGAATTCTATAGTTATATCAGAAAGAAAAAAGTAGTTACTTCAACTGTTGGACCGTTAGTCGATGAAAAAGGAGAATACACCAAAGACGAAGTACAAATGAGTAATGCCCTCAATACCTTCTTTGCATCAGTTTTTACAACCGAAGACCTCAGTGATATCCCTACACCATCGCCGATTCAGATTGATAATTCAGATGTTCTAAGCAATATCACCGTTACAGAGAGAGAAGTATTGAATTGTTTAGATAAACTCAAAGTAAATAAAACGCCAGGACCTGATACAATCTCGCCTAGAGTTCTAAAGGAAGCTAAGAATGAGCTCTCCAAACCACTGACATTACTATTCAATAAATCCTTGCAGTCTGGAACTATGCCTGATCAGTGGAAGCTAGCCAACGTAACACCGATATTCAAAAAAGGCAGCAAATCTCTACCCAGTAACTATCGTCCAATTAGCTTAACCTCAGTTGTATGTAAAATGCTAGAAACGGTCATACGAGACAGACTCGTAAATCACTTAGAGGAAAATAACATACTTAAAGATACTCAACACGGCTTTCGTAAAAAACGTTCCTGTTTAACAAACCTCTTAGACTTCTTCCACGATATCCTCAACCTCTACGATGAGAGTAAAGCTGTAGATATTATATACCTTGATTTTCAAAAGGCCTTTGACAAAGTTCCCCACAAACGTTTACTGCTAAAACTAAAAGCGCATGGAATACAAGACGGTGTGTTGAAATGGATAGAAAATTGGCTCAACAACAGAAAGCAAAGAGTAGTCATAAACGGTAAGGCATCTAAATGGACCAATGTAAGTAGCGGGGTACCCCAGGGATCGGTACTAGGACCAATTCTCTTTCTAATTTACATCAACGACATAGATGAGGGTCTCACCTGCACAATCTCAAAATTTGCTGACGATACAAAAATTGCAAATAGCGTACTCTCAAAAGAACAAGTTGACGATATGCAACACAATCTAGATAAATTGTCATGTTGGGCCCAAATTTGGCAAATGAGTTTCAATGCGGATAAATGTAAAGTACTACATGTCGGATACCTAAATGAGAAAGCAAACTATTCGATGAATGGCACTCAGCTTAAGAATGTAAACAGAGAAACTGATCTGGGAGTAACAATATCGAGTAACCTAAAACCGAGTCAACAATGTTCAGAAGTTGTTAAGAAGGCAAACAAAATAATTGGCTTTATAGGCAGGTCATTTGAGCATAAATCCAAAGAAGTTATCCTAACCCTTTACAATTCCTTAGTCCGCCCTCTTCTGGAATACTGCGTTCAATCCTGGTGCCCTTATTACCAAAAAGATATAAAGAAGCTAGAACGAGTTCAACGTAGAGTTACCAAAATGATACCTAGCCTAAAGAACAAACCATACGAAGAGCGTCTTAGAGAATTAAATCTATTTCCTTTAACCCAGCGCAGATTAAGAGGCGACTTAATTCAAGTGTTCAAAATCATCAAAGGCATCGACAATATGAACTGTAGTAAGTACTTCACTATCGACCAATCTAATTACACAC